>BRZM01000014.1:11788-231788 GCA_033238685.1 Lates japonicus
AGAACTGACCTGAAATTCACCTAGTGATTTTCCAGGATTTTTGGCCCGTCTAAAACCGCCTCCCAGAGGGCTTTGTCCAAATCTGCGGCTTTTTCTCTTTACCTCTTTATTCCTTTTTCTTCCTTATTCCTATTTCTCTTTATTCCTTTTTCCTTTATCTCTTTTTTTCAGCCTTCCAATTTGCCCTGGGCCCAGGGTTGTTCCTCTTTTTTTGCTCTAATCCGACTATCTCTCAAAGCCAACTTTCACGCAGTGACTAATATACACGTCTTACCGTTAAGAAGATGAGGGCCCAGTCTTCATTAATCTTGCATGGTGTTATTTAGCTCACCTTATCGTTACTAATTAGGCTATTCTACAGTTTTTACTTCAAACTCTTCTTTCCTTCACTTCTCTGTCACACACACCCCTTTTTATGCGCTGTCCACAGCGCAATAAAATCAAATTTAGAACGGAGCATCACTCCAAACATCAACACAGCACAATTCTTTACGGTGCGACCAGACAGCAAACACCGACAACATCAACGAACGAACCAGCGCCCCATAAGTGAGAAATGCTCACCGTAATCAGCCGGCCTGGTGCGGGAGTAGGTGCGCTGAAGTTGCCAGGAACGCCGCAGGTCACAACACGTCCGAAGTTCGTGACGCCAAATTCTTGTGGTATATTCGGTGGTGATGATGTGAAGATGATGAACAGGAGATCTCCGCTGACACTGACTTGCTTGTATATAGAAGTTTATTACAAAGAAGTTCAGCATCAAAACAAGCACCGCGGTAGCCTGTGAGAGGGTCCGAGCCAATATGGATCTCTCTCTCTAACAGCCCTAAACATCAGTATATATATGTTAACTGTCTTAATGCTGTATAGGAAACATCTGGACCTGACTCAACGACCTTATATTTTTGAATAACAGAGGGAAGACACTTACAGATTTACGTTCACAGTTTTATGTTCACATACTTATGTTAAGGCTATTAACCTAAACATGAACCCAAAGACTGGAGTGAACATAAATAAATTTCAGACATTCCAAGAAAACAAAAACCATACATGGAACATTCTGTACACCTCACTATGAGAAAACCTCTTATTCACACACTGAGATCGCATACAGTGCACAAAAGAGGGAAAAGGTCTCCCGACAGCAAATTATGGGTTTCAACCATAAGGCTTGTTTATTAATATTATAAAGTAAGAAACTTTCATGTCCATGTGGCTGAGTTCTCAGTTTGTCATCTCCTGCTCAGAGAATGCAGTATTTGGCCATTCTGAGCTGAATAAGCCTCAAAAGGCTGCGGAAGTCCCCTTATTCACACACACACCGAGATCGCAGACAGCACAAAAGAGGGAAACACCCGACATTGTTAAAATTTGCGGGTTTCCAAATCCATAGACTTGTTTATTAATAATATTATGAAGTGTCTTCATGTCCATGCTGAGTCTCAGTTTGTCATCTCCTGCTCAGAGAATGCAGTATTTGGCCATTCTGAGCCGAATAAGCTCGTAAAAGATGCGAACTTTATTCACACACCGAGACCGCAGACAGTGCACAAAAAGAGGAAATGGTCTCCGGTCAAAGTACCAGGGTTTCAAATCCATAAGGCTTGTTTACTAATATTATGAAGTAAGAAACTTTCATGTCCGTGTGGCTGAGTTCTCAGTTTGTCATCTCCTGCTCAGAGAATGCAGTATTTGGCCATTCTGAGCTGAATAAGCCTCAAAACGCTGAGAAAACCTCTTATTCACACACTGAGATCGCATACAGTGCACAAAGAGGGAAAAGGTCTCCCGACAGCAAATTATGGGTTTCAACCATAAGGCTTGTTTATTAATATTATGAAGTAAGAAACTTTCATGTTGTGGTACTTTCAATGGTGATGATGTGAAGATGATGAAGAGAAGATCTCCGCTGACACTGAGTTGCTTGTATATAGAAGTTTATTACAAAGAAGTTCAGCATCAAGACAAGCACTGCGGTAGCTTGTGAGAGGATCCCAGCCAATATGGATCTCTCTCCCCACAGCTCTAAACATCAGTATATATATATGTTAGTTGTCTTTATGATTTGCAGCAAGACATCAGGATCTCACTCAATGACCTCACTTTTCCACGAAACAGAGAGAGAAGGGAGGGAAGACCCTCTCCCTGTCCCTGACATGTTTATGTTCATGGCTACTAACCTAAACATGAACCCAAAGAATAGAAAGACATACATGGAGCTTCTGGCATTCCAAGAGAGTAAAAACCATACATGGAACTTTAGACATTCCAAGAGAGTAAAAACCATACATGGAACTTCAGACACTGCATATTCCCTCCTTCGAGGCTAGAATAGTCTCGAAAAATAAAAGAACGACACATGCATGTTTTCAATAATAGTAAACATTCCTCCTACACATGCTTCCTAGAGCATAAACATAACTTTATGGAGTGTGAGAGCGAAAAACCTGTCAAGCAGCCATCTTTCCTTAAATATCCATCCAACAATCTAGACAGGAAAATTCTCTCACGGCCCCTCTGCCTCAGGCGGCCACTTATAGTACTCCAGACCAATTAAAAGGAGAAATTTCATCATTAGTGTAAAGATATAACTTCAAGCAAATACATATGGAACCCTCAGAAAATAAAATCCAAACAATGTCCACTTTCAGGCTGGTCGACCCATCGCACCTTCCAATGGACCTTTCCCTGCCTAGCCCCAATTTCCCTAGGCATCAAGAAAAAAAGAAAACATCTGAGGTCCCAGTGTATTTACCCCACAACAAAAGATATCATCCTTCAAACATTACTCATACAATATAGAAAATCAAAAACTAAGTCAAACATAAAAATATATCGCACAACAGTTCCTCAGCAGCGTCGACTGTTGTATCGATGATGTGTTGACTCTGGATATTGTATCACAGTGCTGTTGTCTTGTTGAGAGTCCTCCAATCCATTCTTACTGTCCATGTTTGAGTATCTGAATCCCCTCATAGTGGTCTTTTCCCCCAATATTATTCTGGAAGAAAAGAAAACACCAACCAGTATCTTTTGCCAGACAACAGATGTAAATTGAAACATCAAATACAGAATGCAACCCTATAAGTAAATGCAAAATTCACAATATCACATCATTTCAAATTATAAATCACATTTTCCATTTCCCCCCTTTAATCATATCACTCTATAGTGAAAGGATAAAACAATAAAAATATCAAGATTATAATGCGATTAAATATTCAAAATGGATATACCTCCAACAGTTCACCTTCTATCACTACTTTTCATCACCATCTATATCAATCCCCTTCTCCTTCATCCTTTGGCTTTGTGGATGACAGATTGCTCCAAGACGTTGTTTGATTCCCAATTTTTACTAAATCAATCTCACCGTCTTATCCACAAACTCTTTCCCTTTATCTGAGGATATCCAACCTGGAAGTGCCCACCTGCTTATGACCTCTCTACATAAAAACTTGGCAACAGTCTGAGCATCCTTCCGCTTGGTTGGACAGGCTTCTGGCCATCATGAAAATCTATCCACAACTACTAACATGTATCTCTTACCTCAACTGGTTTTATCATGACATGCAACAGTTTCATTATTTGAGCGTAATGCTGTATTGGAGAACCATCTATTTTCTTAAACCCTCGAGTCTTCCACACTGATCCAAACAAGTGACATACATTATGTGCATATGCAGAATCAGTATATATTGTCACTTGCTTACCTTCCGCCAACCTGTATTTGATTAAGTTTTCTAAGGGTCTCTCGATCCTGCTCTTTCTGATCATGTTCCTTTTTCCTATATAGCTCCACTTGATGGGCTATATGATCCGTATAAACACCCTTTGTCATACTTCCAAGACCAACCACCTCTGCCAATTTGCTCCTCACTGGTAAGGGCAGCCCCTTCTGTATTTTAGCCCGCAAAATTGACTGCTCCATTTGATTCAAGTCCGGATCATTTCCTGTGACATTTCTCCACACTTGATGGGCTCTCGACACATAGGCCCTCGGGTTTTCCTCCTGTCCCAATGGCTCAATAAGAATATTATCAGGATGTACATTGGTCGGAAATGTATCTTTCAATGCTCTCCACACTCGACCTCTACTTGCAGCAAACAACTCCGGATCATTCACAGCAGTACCTATATATCGGTCCAGTCCAGCTTTCTGCAGAATCTCTTCCATAGCTGGAACCCCAAGGAGATTAGCCAAAAGTCTCTTGATATCTCCCATGGCAGCTTGTGTTCCCACCATAACCTCTTCCAACTTCGAAATCCAAGGATGTGCTCCATCTTGAAGAGTAGGTAACTTCTCAAGTATATCTGACATATCAGTGTTCTGCCAAGGCTTGTACTCCAAATTCTGTCCTCGAACAACCACTGGACACATTTTCCCTTTTCTTGGGCGGAGTGTATATCTCCTACCTAGTTTTTGAGAGTCTTTTTTCCGCAAATCTTTCTTCTGTTTCTGCAACCACTTTAATTGGTTCTCCCATACTTTCTGGTCTTCTGGTCTAGACGACTCATGCAAATGTGAAAGGCATTGGTTCATACTTTTCTCAACCTCTTGTAAGGCCGTCTGTCTCTCCTCTTCTATTCCAGTGCTAGTTGCCGCAGGGAAAAAACCTCTTGAAGACGAAGGAATCTGCTCCTCCCAATCACTGTCTCCATTCTCGCTTTCGCTAGAGCTATCATCTTCTGAGTCCTCTGTCCTCCATGTTTTATCTCTCTTCTTTCCACATCATCAACATCACCTCCTGACTTCCGGGATCCATATCCACCCACAATCTCTTCGGAGTCCTCAGTCATCCTTCAGCTCCCAAAGCGTATTGTTTTCCTCTTACTTTCAGGCTTGGATACATCGTTATAGTCGTTTCGCTTGTCCCACTTCTATCCTATCTACTCGATCATTTTCATCTTTGATTTGATAATTACCCCCTGGTGATCACTGGGGGCTGAGATGAACTTCCTCAAACTTGCCTTCTTTTCTATGTGGGTGGGGTTTCTTCATTCAGAATCCACGTAACAGAAGAATCGTACTTCTGCATTAATTTTTCTGTTTCCTTTTGCACCCTTCCTCATCTATCTCCTTTTCTTGCCTTTTATCAATTTTCTGTCCCTCATTTTCAAACAACTAGAAGAACACCAACTCCACTTGTCTCCTTTTATGTTTTCCTTTTGCCTTTTTGTTCTATATATAGACACAGAAATACATTATTTTAATTATCTAGTTTAAGAGTTCCTTCCACTATGGTTAGTCAATTTCAGGCCAAAGCGCTTATGCCATTTCTCCGATATCTTTGCGATACATTTGAATAAAGGATTATTTTCTGTACACTACATCAGGGTAATTGCTTTCCAATTTTAATTTCCTTTTCCGACATTGTAATAGCTTCTTTAATTATAAATTGAAACTAATTACTAAAACTACTTTTAAATGCACCCTTTCTTCTCCTATTTTTTTTAATTTTATTTATTATAAGTCACTATTTTACACAATCAATAAATTTTCCAACTGAAAGGAACCAAAACTTAATCAATATAACAATGAATCCACAACACTAAGTCACATATGATATCTACTAAACACACAGTAAATCTACCCAAATTATGTATAAAGAAGTCCTTTAGATATTCCTGCCAACAAGGTCAAACCTATAAGGCTCAAAAAGTTCTGCGCTCCTACAAGGGACCATTATCACCAAGTGTGTTTCCTGTTTTCAATAAACAATCTCCTCAAATCACCAAAAACCTCAGCATTCCATCCCCCAACTTTCCCTCAGATTAGAATAAACCAATACACAGAGAGAATAAAACTCACATTTACCACTCTGCATTCCAACAGCATTAACCCCATAATTATATATTCTATTATTCGTCGTTAGCTTAGGTCAGTCCGTTTATGAAAGCTTCTCCTTTAAGCTTAACTACAACATATAATATGTTATGCATACACACTGCTTTAAAATACAGGTGTTTGCGAAAAGTTTTGTGTATAAAGCTGCACTGGCCTTGAGCAGACTGGATTCAGGAGCTGCACACACTGTCGTCAGCAAGCCTCAATCCATGTGACGCCTTGGCCAGCTGCCATCCTTCTCCTACCCTCCTTTTTTTCTCTCCAACTCTCACACAGCACAAGTGAATAAGAGAAGAAACAGACAAGATTTTAATATCTTATGAATCCACTAGGTCCTTCTAACAACACAACAACAATTCAACTTAACCAAGTTATCTGCCAACACACAAATCAATGTATCTATAACAGATATTTCCCTCTATTAAAGCCAAGTTATAATTTCATATCATACCTCATTAATATAGAAATTTCAGTTTATCTTACTCTATTAACATCTTAATTCCTCCTATAATATATTATCATCCACAAACTGTGTCTCCTACTATTTTTTTATTTCTCTTTAAGTCTCTTATACCCATGCATATACACAAAACATCCTTACTCTAATCTTAATCTCTCTAAGTCCTTTTTGGGGGCTCATAAGTTTCCTCTCTTTTTCTCCTCAAAACGTCCTTTAAGAAAGGCTCATAAATTTTATTCAGAATGTCCCCCAAAAAGGCTCATGACTTTTAGCAATAACGAAAGTCCCCTCAAAAGAGGCTCATGTATTTTAACAATAGCAAAAACGTCTTCTTGAAGGAGGCTCATACATTTTAACAATAAAAGAAACGTCTTCTTGAAAAGAAGCTCATAGGTTTTAATCATAAAAAACGTCCTCTCTTAAGAAGCTCATAAGTTTTATCCATAAAAGACAAAATATCTTTCCTTATACATTACTATATCTCCTGTTTTCAACCACAACCTATATATGCCTGTTCAATATAAGTCAATCTCCTTAACATAAACTCCATAAACCATCCCATGCTGCAACCTTTCACACACAGCTGAGACACAGCTGAGGCAACGCTCCACAGACACACACACACACACACAGAAACTACTCACTCAACAGGGACACAAAACAGATTCACAAAACACACAGCAAAGTCAACTTTACCCCAAAACACAAACAACATCCAATCCTAAATTCTCAAAATCAGCTCATTCATACTTTATCCTATAGCATGCTTTTCTGCCGCTCCTTTTTCTCTTATTTACCTTCTAAATTTATGCTACTTTATGAGGTGTAGATATTCAATGAGAGGCTGCTTCAGACACTGTTCGTCAACTAGTGTTCGAGTGGGAACTTACAATTGAATTTTGCACTCTACACCTCCAGTTCCTGGAACTGACCTGAAATTCACCTAGTGATTTTCCAGGATTTTTGGCCCGTCTAAAACCACCTCCCAGAGGGCTTTGTCCAAATCTGCGGCTTTTTCTCTTTACCTCTTTATTCCTTTTTCTTCCTTATTCCTATTTCTCTTTATTCCTTTTTCCTTTATCTCTTTTTTTCCCAGCCTTCCAATTTGCCCTGGGCCCAGGGTTGTTCCTCTTTTTTTTTTTTACTCTAATCCGACTATCTCTCAAAGCCAACTTTCACGCAGTGACTAATATACACGTCTTACCGTTAAGAAGATGAGGGCCCAGTCTTCATTAATCTTGCATGGTGTTATTTAGCTCACCTTCTTTTCTTCACTATTTAAAACTCTTATTTTCTTCACTTCTCTGTCACACACCCCCCTTTTTATGCGCTGTCCACAGCGCAATAAAATCAAATTTAGAACGGAGCGTCACTCCAAACATCAACACAGCACAATTCTTTACGGTGCGACCAAACAGCAAACACTCACAACATCAACGAACGAACCAGCGCCCCATAAGTGAGAAATGCTCACCGTAATCAGCCGGCCTGGTGCGGGAGTAGGTGCGCTGAAGTTGCCAGGAACGCCGCAGGTCACAACACGTCCGAAGTTCGTGACGCCTAATTCTTGTGTCCCTTTCAAATCCTGTTCGTGACGCCAAATTCTTGTGGTATATTCGGTGGTGATGATGTGAAGATGATGAAGAGAAGATCTCCGCTGACACTGACTTGCTTGTATATAGAAGTTTATTACAAAGAAGTTCAGCATTAAGACAAGCACTGCAGTAGCTTGTGAGAGGATCCGAGCCAATATGGATCTCTCTCTCTAACAGCCCTAAACATCAGTATATATATGTTAGCTGTCTTCATGGTGTATAGGAAACATCTGGACCTCACTCAACGACCTTATATTTTTGAATAACAGAGGGAAGACACTTACAGATTTACGTTCACAGTTTTATGTTCACAGACTTATGTTAAGGCTATTAACCTAAACATGAACCCAAAGACTGGAGTGAACATAAATAAATTTCAGACATTCCAAGAAAACAAAAACCATACATGGAACATTCTGTACACCTCAAGTTAGAAATAAAACTGAGTCAGTGAATCACACTTGTTGCTACAAAGTCAACATGGCATGTTAGGTGTATTGTAAGGTACAGATTTATTCTGGACTGCATCACACACTCCTTGTGATATCTGTTAAGATGAACCTTAACATTTGTATAAGTTCTTAGGGAGTCAGGGATGCCTAAGAACATAAGTAAGAAGTAAGAACCGCTAAGTACTAAGTTAAGTGTTTTCTTAGGCCACTAAAGTGCTAGATTGATGTCCCGAGATATGACATGGAAACATGCTGAAAATTTATGAAGTCAACACAACTGAGGCATCAGAGAAAACTGAGTCTGAACAGAACACGTGAACAAAGGTGGTTCTACCAGAGCAGCTTTACCAGCTCCTCCAGCTCTAACTGACATTAGCATTCTGTGCTAGGCTAAATAACATCGAACCACAGGCCAGCTGCAGCTGAACAGCAGCTGTATTATATTAACAATCCTTTCTGAATATTCCGCTCACAGCCTCAACCAACATCTTCCAGTTTTTCAAGCACAGGGACAGTTCAACCGAAATTAACGTTTTGACTGTAGGTTTTGGTAGTTTCGTAGTTAGCTAACAAGCTCTCTGTTATTTCAGGCACCACACTCAAAGTAAAGAACTGCTGTTTACATAAAATGCCATGAGACATGCGCTTGGCAAATGTTAACATAACACAAAGTAATGTCAACACAAGAAGATGAAAATCGCTCTGTACTGTGGTTGCAGTGACACACGTTCAAACTGCCACTGAAACAGGTGTTGAAAAGTCCCTGTTACTATTCCACTCACACCAACGGTTTCAGACACAGGAAAAAGATTTTTCCTGCTTAGCAACTTCACAGACCTGTACTTAGAAGTGGCTAACGTTAACTGACAAAGTACTCACTGAGCTTGTGTGCGTCCTCCTGTGGTGTTTGTGTGTCGGCTCAGACTCTAATTAAAAAATTAACTAAAACTTAATTGAAGTCTAATGTGCTTTGCATTCACTGAAATAAAACAACGTTAGCCAAACAATCCTAAAGATTGGTTAACAGGTCAGAAGGGTTGTTAAGATCTTATCAGGACACAGTAGGAGTTGATTGGAGATGTTATGTATGTCAGGATGAGTATGTTAGCCTGAATGAATCCAGCCCCCCCCAGTCATATTAATACTCACATTCCCCGAGACACCGGCCGTGGAGGTGGAGTCACAGCCATCCCCCCCCCCCCCCCCCCCCCCCCCCCCCCCCCCCCCCCCCCCCCCCCCCCCCCCCCCCCCCTCTCCTTCTTAACCCAACCGGTCGAGGCAGATGGCCGCCCACCCTGAGTCCGGTTCTGCTCGAGGTTTCTGCCTCTTAAAAGGAAGTTTTTCCTTGCCACTGTCGCCTAGTGCTTGCTCATGGTGGGATTTGTTGGGTCTCTCTCTGTAAATACCTATTTTGAAGAGTATGGTCTACACCTGCTCTCTATGAAAAGTGCCTTGAGATGACTTTTCTTGTGATTCGGCGCTATATAAATAAAATTGAATTGAATTGAATTGAATGTATTTTGCCTATAGATGCTAACGGGCAAAACAAAAATGCTCTTACCTTTTAAGCTGCAGTTGGGTGGCATGGCGGGTGAAAAATTTGTCCAGTCAAAATGTGAGCTCACGTGTTCTTTGTCTTCCCAAAATGCAATTCAAAAAATACTGTAAAGTACTGTTTTCTTTCATCCAAGCGATTATACTGTAAAATACTGTACTGTGTTTAAAGATAAAATTGTTATACTGTTAATATTTTCACATAAATTTACAATAATTTATTACAGTGTAGGTTTTACAGCTGTTGCTAGGGGTCCTGTGTTTTGACTTAAATTAGAGCTGGTTGAGGGCAGTGGGGTGGTGAATTTTGTCCCTAATAGTTAAATTTTTATTATTAAAGAAGCTCATAAAGTCAACACTGAGAGTTAGAGGAGTACAGGTGCCTACTGGGCTGAAAGGAAAACGTGGTTTTGTTCTTATTTTCCTCTATTAGTGATGAGTAATAGGCAGGGTTAGCATTTAACAGGGCCTGCTTTTAAATTTTAAGACTGGTGAACCTAGAATCTATTATGGTCCCCTCCTCACGCCCACTCTCCCCAGTCTCTATTTTCCTGTGTGTGTGTCTCTCTCTCCACTTCCCTTTCCCTCCTTTCTCTGTCTGTGCTTCTACTGCAGGGGCATGGTGCAGCCAGTTTACCAGGAAGACCTTTTCTCTATCAAGTGCATCTACTCCTGTGTATCTTTACCCCGGTCTACCAGCCGCTCTTGGCCAGATCGTACAGTTCACTTTGTGTTCCTTGTGTGTCTGAGCTGCTCCCACCCCAGCGGTGGATCCCTCATAAATCCCAGAGTCTCCAGTCCTCACTGTCAGACTCCCAGTGACTCCCAAGCAGATCTCTCGGCTATACCTTCCCTCGTCCCTGGCTCTCCAGCCAGCGTCCGGATTCCCCTCCTCCCCTTGTCACCTTGTTGAACTCTATCTTTGCAGTACCTCAATAAAAACTATCCACCTGTTGCACTCAAAACTGAGTTAGTATGTCTGAGTCTGTCCTTGGGTCCATATCCAAAACTGTGCTATCATGACAGAATCTAATCTAATCTATGAAAATGCTAATATTCATTTGTACAAGAGACAAATGCAGTATCAAATAACAAGTTTGAAGCTTAGTGGTGGTGACACTGAAGTCATGCAACCATGGGGTAACTCATTTATAATCATGTAAGTGTGGTTAATTTGTGAAGATTGTCTAGATGAACAAAGTCCCATAAAGCTTTGTTGGTTACAGATCTGGAATAATCCAATAGACAACGAAAAACTCCAATTGGTCATTTGTCCGTTGAAAAATTTCCACCTTAATGTGGTGAAGGGATTTGTGTGTCCCGGTGCTGTGTTGCTGGGGGCAATAGCCCCTGGTAGGGTCTCCCAAGGCAAATTGGTCCCAGAGGAGGGGCCAGACTAAGAGCGATTCCCAAACCCTAATGACATGGCTAACATCGAGTTTGAGTTCCTCGCCTGGATTACTTAAACTGGGGCCCCCTTCTGGAACCAGACCTGGGAGGGATCTGGTGGCTGGGCCTGTAACCATGGGGCCCAGTCGGACTCAGCCCAAAATAACTACATGGTGCACTGCTGTCAGGTGCGTTGCAGGATGGGTGGCAGGCAAGATAGGGGACCCATGCCTACAGACTAGTTCTGGGGATGCAGAATCTCTCTGGCAAGGAAGGAACTCAAGCTGCTGCAGGAGGTGGAGTGTACCTAAGTAGATATAGTTAAGCTCCCCTCTTGCATGGGTTCTGGAACCAAATTCCTGGAGAGGGGCTGGACTCTCTTCTTTTTCAGAGTTGTTCAGTATGAGAGGCACTGGGCAGGTGTGGGGATACTCACAAGCCAGTGGCTGAGCACTGCTGTGTTGGAGTTCTGCCTAGGGAACAAGAGGGTCTCTTCTTTGCGACTGCAAGTTGCTAAGGGGAAGACTCTGCCTGTTGTGTGTGCATATGCACCAAACAGCAGCTCAGAGTACCCAGCCTTTTTGGAGTCTCTTGGCAGGTATCCTGGAAGGGGTCTATAGTTTTACTGGGAGACTTCAGTGCACATGTGGGCAACGATGGAGGGGCGTGACTGGCAGGAATGGCCTGCCTGAATTGAGTGGTGAGTGGTGCATTGTTATTGGATTTCTGTGTTAGTCACAAACACCATGTTTGAGAATACGGTGATTCATAAGTCGATTTTGTGATTAGATCACCTGGGGCAGCTGTGGCTCAGGAGGTAGAGCAGCTGCCCACCAATTGGAAGGTCAGTGGTTTGATCCCCAGCTCCTCCAGGTCACATACCTTGAGCAAGATGCTGAACCTAAAATCACCCCTGATGTACAGTGTCATCTTGTGAATGTGTGTGTATGTGTTAGTTGAGAGAGTGAGAACTTTATATGTATAGAGCAAGTGTGTGAATGGGCGACCTGTAGTATGAGTGGTCGATATGCTTTAACTGTCCGTGGGGTCTTCAACTCCCACCTCCAGAAGAATTTCTCCCGCATCCCAAGGAAGGTTGGGGACATAGCATCCAAATGGACCATGTTCAAAGCTTCCATTTCAAAGGCAGCTAGAAGCTGTGGGCAGAGGGTCACTGGTGCCTGTCAAGGCAGAAACCTGAGAACCCGCTGATGGACACCATGCTCAGACTGATCATTCCAGATTTACTGCAATGAGACTTTCTCTCTTCCTCGCTGTACTAATCACAAGTTTCCTAAATTTCTCAGCCACCATATATAAATCACTGCTCTCACCACTACTGGTGGCAGTGAAGTGTCCCACAAAGCATTGAATTAAAAGGCCACCTTAATTTTCTAATAAAACCACTAGGTGCCTCATTCCTATTAATACTTCATCTACCAGTACTTTATCATGTCAGCCTGATACTGATAGCTCCAAGACCCTCAAATCTGACCTCATAAAATTATATCAAATGCATTTTCTACTAGACACATTGGTGTCTCAACTCAAACTGCTCTTGGTGAAAGATTACCAGAGGTCCTGCCCCCTTTCACTGCAGTGATAGGCTCTGTTGAAAGTTGTACCAGGGAAATATGATTCTGGAGCGAATTCATTGGAGCGGAATCAGAAGCTCTGTATCTTCAGTGGCACCAGTGTGTTCTGAAATATAAGCGTGCACTGTCTATTGCCAGAGCAGTATATTTCTCATACTTAATCAATAGTGTATTGGAAATTCTCATGATTGCTCATTGCTCATTGTGATTTATTAATAATTCTGACCATTTGTACGGTACTTGTACAATTGTTCCTTATGAAATATCATATGCTTAGTACTTTTCCACATGTCAGTAAGCTGACAGGGCACCTCGCCCCATCAAGGACCGGGGCTGATACAGGGCTGCATAGCTGTATAATCTCTGTTCTCTCAGAGCTGCACTGTTGCGTAGTCTCCAGAAGATGTTTTCCTTTTCGTCTCCGGACGTAACCTTCTTTCTTTTGCATTTAACCTATAATCTATTGTACTCGGTACTCATTGTGCGTCTCATGCTTGAGGAGTACGGTGAGTCAGTTTGCAAACGTAAGAATTAAACCTACAGAAAGACAACCGTTGACTCTGTGCTTTATTGAACAGAAGATTCCCATAACAATTTTAGTGTCAGAAGTGGGATCACTTGTGTGAGACGGCACCGGGGACTCAGAGCTGCAGGTGGAGACTGTGCACAGCTAGAGTTTGGGACTCTAACCTCAACCTCCCCATAAAAGAGGGTGGAGATGTGGGGGCCTGACGCTTGAGTCCCGGGGCTCGCTCACCGCGGTGATCCAGCGAATCCCTTTTTTTTGGGCGAACAACCTTGTCTTTCTGGTAAGTGAATTCTGGGAAAAAAGATTCTCGCCACTTTGGGGGTTGTGACAGACGTGTCAACAGGGCAGGTATTGGAAAACCGCTGTAGAATCAAAGAAGCTTCAGGTCCAGGGAAGGACCAGGGAAAAGCGCTATAGAAATTTATTGCATTTGGTACAGTAATTGATTATTCAAATTTTTTTTTTTGAAACTCATTCTCACTTGGTAATTTTTAACACCGCGCACAAAAAAAAAAGAAAAAGTGAGAGAGTGTAAAAGAGTAAAAAAAAAACAATTGAAAACTGATGAAATCCAAGGTCCCTACAACCACCTCAGAAAGAATAAATTCTAAAAATTCTTAAAAAAAATCAAAATAATAATAATAAAATAATAGTAATAATAATACTACTACAGTTGCAATATTAGAGATTTAATTTGTTTCCAGGAATGGGCTCTGAAAATACCAAGAGTAAACAATCAAATGATACTGATAATCCACCACAGTGGACTTCTCCTAAGATTCAGTCTATGATCATCAAATATGGCAAATCAAGTGTTGGTCAACTTAAAGTATGGGTTGAAGAGTGTGGTTTCCCATGTACAGGCAGTTTTAGCCTAAATCAGCTACAGTTATTAAGAACCAAATTAGAAGAAAAAGAAAAATTCAGTCAAGCTACACAAAAGGGAAAAAGAAAGGTGTTTAAAGCAGACTGGGAAGCATTTGCATGTTGGTTTAAGGAAGCACAAATCAGGGACAGAAAATAAAAGGCAGGGACGGAATCACTAATCCCTATGTCTCAGTGCCTCAGACTGGACCCTGATCTGGACTCGGCTCCACGCAGAAGATGGCCAGCCATGGAGGCCAGTGCTCCCGACCTGAAGGAGAGGAACGACCCCGACATGGATGTAGCTGCTGCAGCTCCAGCAGCCACCACAGCCCCAGCTACAACACCACCTCAGCCTGAACAACAACCACTGGTGCCAGCAGGGTACGGGACCTCCCAGTTAGTTTGCAAACCATGGACGTTCAACAACATGAGGGAAGCCGCTTCTCAGCTCCCCTTAGTCGAAAACAGGGGAGCAGAATATGTGAAACAGCTCCTGATTTTTTGCCAACAGTTCAGACCCACAACCACTGAACTGTGATGTCTACTCGTGACCCAGATGGGGAACAAGTGGTCCAAAGTAGCTGGAGACTTTCCAGCAGAAGAACTCAGACTGGCCAACGCAGCCTGGGAAAATGATGAGAATGCTGTGTACAGACAGGCAGTGGCTGAGTTCTGTGACAGGATCAGGGCAACTTTCCCTCTGAGTTTGGACATGGGCAAAATCTCAGATTTGAGAAGATGAGACTGTATTTGATTATCTCACCAGGCTCACAGAGGTCCACACAACACGCAGTGGCCTCCAAAGATCAGTTAACGGGGGGGGGTACCCAATAACCCCCTGGGGAGCGCACCTGCGAGACCGTTCTATCAACGGCATCAAACCAGAGAAAGGTTCCTGAATGAGAGAGGACGTGGGGGCAGAGGACGAGGAAGGGGCCGTGGGGGATCAGACGCCTGCTTCAAGTGTCCTGTCAACGGGGTCAACGAGGACAAGGCCGATTGACCAGCGGTGGAGCCAGGGCCAGTGAGGGATGCATCTGGTTCTAACGCAGAGACCAAGAGACCAACTCACCCCAAACAACAGATAAGTGGAAATGCACACACACACACACACACACACACACAATGAGACAGAATTAGAGACATATAACACACAACAGCTCCTTTTGCAAGAGCTTTACACAAAATACACACAGGATGCATTCAGAAAAATGCCAAAACACACAGTCCCAGTCCAAGGCCAAAACATCACTTTTTTGGTAGATTCTGGAGGAACAGAGTCAGTAATTAGACAAAAGATATTAATCCCATCCCAAAAATGAGTACAGATACACCAATTAGTAGCAGCATCAGGTACTGCTGTACTAGAGAGGTACACAGTCCCACTCTCATGCTATAATGATTAAACATTCATACATTCAAACACAGTCCTGTAAATCTGCTAGGGATTTATGTGTTGTTGATCTTATGTGTTGCCTAGGTATTGTATTGGTTTTCACTCCACATGGCGTTATTGTGACTAGAGTTTCTAAAACAGGTTCTTTCATAAAGTACAGCAAAGAAGACCTGATACATGCTTATCAGTGAAGACTTCCAGGCACTGCACTCAATTCTGTCAACAACACACTGGTACAGGAGGCCAAGACACTCACTACAGGCACACACAGACGTCATGACAACACAGAGTGTACACTGCACATCTCATATCTCTCATGGGACTGAGAATAATTTTGAGGAGAAATGGTACAGACAAGGCCAGGATAAACAGGAATTTAAACTTTGACTGGTTATACTGGTTTGTTGATCACTCTGCTGTATCAGTTACTCTGTCTAACCCATCATGTCAAATTTTATTCAAGGTGCCACACTCCGATCCCCATATTTCACTGGTCAAACCCAAAAACAAGAGGTGGGAGGATTTAGGACCTTGGACAAAAACATGTAACGAAGCCTCGGGGTGGAAAGCAACTTCAGATCCTGGTGTTGACTTCCATTCGCATTTAAAGGTGCACCAGAAAAGGTTTTCTGCTGTAGTGACCGCAGTAAGAACTGTTGAGCTCCTTCCAGACACCGGTTTTAACACAATCTCAAAGGTAAAGGATCCATTTGATTTGTATCACAAACGTTACAATTTTGTAAACGACATTTCTGAAATTCCTGAGTTAAATCAGGTGCCATCTTGTTTGTGGGCAAAACACAAATATGATGTAGGATTGATCAAAGGCACCAAACCAGTTGTGATCACACCAAAATTCTCGTACAGGCCATGCAAAATCAATATCTATTGAAAAGAAAAAAGCAGTTGGTGGCATTAAACCAGTGTTTGAATCTCTCCTTAAAGCTGGAGTGATCATCCCATGTGGAAAATCTCCTGTTTGAACACTAATTTTTCCTGTGAAAAAGAAATCAAGGCATTCTGGACAGCCTGATTAATGGAGATTTGTTCAGGTTCTGCAAGCAGTAAATGCAGCAGTCCACACGCACGCTCCAAATGTTCCAAATTCACACTTGCCTTGCTAAATAATTTAGCTGATAATGGTCACAAAGCCAGTCTGTCTAAATTACAATTTGCCTTGGGGAAAGAAAAAGCATATTTTGTTGGGTCATGTGATCACAGCAGAGGGCAAACCCTCTCACCCAAACATAGTGAAGCCATCCAAAACATTGCACAGCCAGAGACAAAGAAACAGGTTATGAGGTTTTTAGGCATGACGTCATACTGCAGACAGTGGATCCCTAACTACGCTGAAATCGAGGCACCGCTGGCTGCAATTGCTCATGGGAAAGGCCTCACAGCCAAGGATAAGGTAACATGGACACCGGAAGCAGAGAAAGCTTTCGTTAACTTGAAATTGGCTTTGCAATCTCCTCCCACTCTGAATGATTGCACAAACGTCATCCACAAAGACTGTTGACGAGTGGGGGGAGGAATACATGACTTACACAAGAACATGGGGGCCAACAGAGACCTGTAGCTTACTTTTCAACTCTTTAACTGCCTCAGAGAGAGCAGTAATAGCATCACATGACATTGTGGGGTATGCTGACCTCACCTTGCTGGTTCCTCATGCAGGTTTAAATGATTTTGCTCGAACAGAAAACCTCTCATCTGTTAACAGCAAGGCTGCTCAGACACAACACAGTTTTGCTTGGAATGTATAACATCACTGTCAAAAGATGTAATGTTTTAACATTGCTGCTCTTCTCCCAACACCAGATGATGGGCAAGCACATGTGTGGCAGTGATAACAGAAACCTGCTCCCCCAGACCTGACCTGCGGGACACACCTTTGCAGAACGCTGACCTGGAACTGTTTGTGGACGGTTCAGCAATTTCTTAAACATCTGTTGGGAAAACCCATTGACCACCATACTTTGGTTGCTGATCTTCTTGACGCTATCCTCCTTCCCACACAGGTTGCGATCTACAGATGTGAAGTACACACTAACAATCATGATTTTGTTTGTGGTGAAAGCAGTTGCAAACAAAAAACTGACTTTTCAATGCTTTACCGTTTTCTAACTCACCACTAATACTCACAGCTGATTTGCAGGAATTGCAGGCCAGAAACACCCAGGAAGAGAGACTCGCTTGGAAGAAAGTAGGCTGCTAGTCAAAGGAAACCTTGTTTACCCAAATACCTGTTCTATCATTATGTTAAGTTGACACATGGCAAGAACCATGTGTCAAAAGGGGGTATGATGACTGAAAGTCAAAGGAATTCTCTAACTTCTCTAAAGATTTCATTTAAAATGAACAGAAACCAATAGAAGAAGAGGAAACAGGAACAGCCTTAGTCCTTTTAAGATCCTCTTTGCACGGAGACAAATAATAATAAATTCTGGCAAGTCATTGCTTCATCTGGCTGCACCTGTACATGCTCCTCCCCCTATTAGGACAGAGAGAGCCAGAAAGTGAAACATTTGACCCCAAACTTTACATTGATAAATGGATTTGGGGCCCATTTTTGCTTAGTTTTAGAAGATATTTCCAAAGGTAGATGTGACAAAAAAATTTGAGATTAAAAGTTAATTCCATTCAATCCTTATAGGTTAAAAACAAAAAATGAACATCTGCAATTTCAAGATAACTGGGCTCTAGTCGAGGAAGATTGTGTGGTAAGCCTCAGAACAGCTTCTTAGGACTAACACAGGACACAGGAACATACTCTATGCACATTATGTACATGAATTAAAGTATTACAAATATAAACAAGAAATACCATAAATTCACCAAAAATACACGCATCAGAATATATATAATGAACAGCATGTGCAAAGATACTCTGAGTGCTGTGTCTCAGCTTTTCCTCACAGTGTTAAGCAGTGTTTTTTGCCATGTTAACCAGTATTCACATTTAGTATTTCTTTTCCTGCTTCCTTGCAGTCTGCTGTTAGCATACACCAAACTGCTCAGCATAAAAGAGATCGTGTAAAACGTAACATATTTCTTGGTTGTAGTTGCCGCAGAAGTGGAAGCCTGCTATTTATTGACAACACTGAGAGTGAGACCATATTTTACATCAGACATGCTAATGGCTAAGAGCCTAGCACTTCTTTGCAGCAAATATGACCACTTCACAGTAAATTTAGCTAACCATTTATAACATTGCATAAAATGCAAACAGAGAAATACCATGGCACTGATTCATATTGAAATAAAAGATACAAATAGTTCTGGATACGTGAATGCCTAACATTTGCTAGTATTGCTGCACTAACATTAGCTACCTGCCAGTGCACTGCTAAAGAACTTGAAAATTATGGCCTACTTACATGCATTTGTTTTGTTGCTGAGTACAGTAGTGTAAGAGACAGGGATTGGGCCTGTTAAAAGACCATTCCCCAAGGCCAGGATGAAATGTGTTATTGTGCAAACCTGTCCTCTGTGCTTTCTGATATTCACAAACAGGTAAAGGACACTCTCCCAAAGGCCACAGAACCAGGTGACTAGATCGTGGTGAAAGACCTGAGGAGGAAGAATTGGAAAGCGCGCTGGTGGAACGGGGCCCTACCAGATTCTCCTCACCACGGAAACGGCTGTGAAGATCGTGGAAAGGGCAACCTAGATCCACACCAACCACTGCACACTGATTACAGGGGTAGGTTTAGGTCACACTGCTGATGCAATGACGCCAACGACCATCCAGTGGCGCTGGAGGGGTGGCAGATGCAGAGGAATGAAAAGCACATTCCTGCTCGCTGTCATCATCGTCCTGCCACTGCACCTGTCTGAAGTTACACCTCAGTCAGCCCAAGAACAGGGTCACAGCGATTCCAACAGCAGCCACACTGAGAAACCATCACGCAGACTAAAGAGGGAACTCAGTTCACTCAGAACCCAACAAAGCCTGAAGAAAACTCATGGATACAGTAGTCATGGCTGCAGCCAGGAAAATTACCAACGAGAGCTGCTATGTCTGCACACAACTTCCTCGTGGGGTTGGTGCTTCGATACCTGTGACACTACGGCCACTGAATGTTTCAGAGGTCCTGGGGGTAATGGTAGCTTCACCCTGAGTGCTCCCTATGCAGAGAGAGTTGTGGGAGACCTGACTGAGAACTTGAAGTGCAACATTAGCATTGTGAACTATAGAAGTTCAACTGCCAGATTCTGGAACATGACACATGTAACACAACAGGGAGTCCACCAATCTGTTGTGACAACGAACCCCACTGCTCAACAAGGTACTGTTTGTTTCACTAGGAAATGTTTCACTGACAGCGACCATTTCCTGGGAATTTCACCATGCAGACAGACAGACTGTGACAGCAACTTGTGGGGTAAAGTGGGACCATTGGAACGAGAGCTCATGTATGACGTGGCATACGGGGCTCCTTTAAACCTGACTGACATTGTTAGCCTTGATCGCCCAGGGGTGGACAACCCCCAGCTGTTTATGCCCTCCAGCGATGGGTATGGGGCATTGAGACAACATGTCTGGGTGTGCAGCCAACATGTGTATCAGGACCTCCGCCCTGGGTGGTGTGGTACCTGTTACTTGGCAAAGTTGGTACTCTCTATCACCATACTCTCCACACTCACCCATTTTCATGCTAATAATGTTCACTATGTTCTCCACACAGAGAAAAATGAGATGCTGAAAGAACTCCATGTTGTTTCACATCTTAATGATTTGCTACATGGAGAGAGAAGCCAAGACTCTGACTTCAAACACCGAGGGAGGATGGGAAAGTGACACTAATGAAACTTTTGATACCTATGTTTGTTTTCTGGGTAGTTATTGCTGTTTTGATTTGTTGTGCTGTTCTGTGCATTCAAACTTTGATTGCTTCTGCAGTTAGAAACTCCGTGGGACAGTTCCTGGACCTGTCTCAGAGTGACCTCTCTCACAGGTCTCTGGACTGGGTCCCACCATTTTAGTTTGATGACATTGAAATAGTTTGAAAGAAACAATGATGCATTTAATGAAAAAAGAAAATCAACTCTAATTTACTGTATTTTTCATAATGATTTGAGCTAATGATCAGAATAAAAGAGAATGTTGTGATTTGATATTCTGCAATAGTAATTTTTATATTAACTTTGAGTAATTTGCAAACAAAATTTCCTCAATGCTAGTTTTATTCAACTTGATAATGTACTCTTGTTTGAATCATTCTAATTGAATCTTAAGGTTACTGAATAATAGTGATTTGAGTAGTGGTAATTAGTGAGCATAGAATGCTCAAAGGGGGAAATTGTATTGGAAATTCTCATATGATTCATGATAATTGTGATTTATTGATAATCTTGACCATTTGTACTGTACTTATACAATTGTGCCTTATGAAATATCATATGCTTAGTACTTTTCCACGTCAGTAAGCTGACAGGGCACCTCGCCGCATCAAGGACGGGGGCTGATACAGGGCTGCATAGCTGTGTAATCTCTGGCGCCTTTCTCTCAGGGCTACACTGTTGTGTAGTCTCCAGAAGATGTTTTCCTTTTCGTCTCTGGACGTAACCTTGTTTCCTTTGCAAAATCTACAGTCTTGGGCCCTGCAGTGCTGAATATTGTGAATTTATCATTGATGACTGGCACTGTTCTTTCTAGCTTTAAAACAGCTGTGGTTAAACCTTTACTTAAACCACACCTTGATCCACGTAGATCCCAGTGCAGCCTTTGATACTATAGACCACTGTATACTCATGGACCGGCTGGAAAATAGATTTGGAATCTCTGGCCTGGCCCTCAGCTGGTTAAAATCCTACTAATCTGATAGAACTCAGTGTGTCTCTTGTAATAACACCATATCAGCATTTTCTGATGTGAATAATGGAATACCCCAGGGTTCTGTTCTTGGCCCCCTATTTTTCTCTCTTTATATTTCTCTCTGCCAAATTATTTGTCATGGAATAAATTTTAACTGTTATTTTAACTGTTATGCTGATGATACCCAGCTGTATGCGCCTATAAAGGCTGCCTCTCAAATTAGGGAATTAGAGGTTTGTTTGTCTTCTGTAAAAAGCTGGATGTCTCAAAACTTCCTGCTTCTTAATTAAGATAAAACTGAAATGCTTGTTATTGGCCTGGCACAATATAGACACCATTTTGCTCAAGTAACAATATCCCTTGACAGCTGTATAATAATAATAATAATAAATGAGTGGCATTACAAGACATGAAGAATAATCATTTGATTCCAATACCTGGAAAACATTATGTCTAACTTCTTTAGTTAAGCATATTTGAATTAATTCCTCACATTATTATCTTAGCTTAGCAACATCATAGAAAATTCAGATTTTCACAGAATCACTTGTACATTAGATCAATAAAATGGTTTGCTTTACAAAATGGTCAGACAATTATTTCATATAGTTTAAAAGCTAAAGAGAAATGTGGCAAGGTTTGCCTGGAATGTGATGTAATTTACGTCCAGAGACCTGGTGCAGAGAAAGATAAACAAGGAGAAGACCCTGGTTAGGTCTGTGGATCTGAGAGAGTCCAATCTGCATAGTTCCTTTTCAGGTTACTTTCTTGACAAAGTAATAGTTGAATGTTTAATGCAGAGACAAAGTTTGTTGCACAGGATGAAGATTTGGAGAGTGTTTTTTATAAGTTCCAAGTGGATTGGGGTCCATTAGAATAGATTCTCCTGAAAGGGCCAGTTCTATATCTGGCTCTCATCACAGAATGTTGGGGAGGCTGAAGAGAGGATGGGGGTTCAGGTCATAATTCTCAGTGACCATACTTTTACCTTGGTGCAGTTCTGGGAATACGTTCGTGTCTTTTTCTATGAATTGTGTGATAGCCTGATCATAGGTGCCAGACTGACGTCAGGCTGATGCCAGATGTTGCTACATTACTGTTATTACTATTCTGTTAGCATTATTTTTATAACTATCATTACTATTATTAGTATTACTTACATCTCAACATGGACTCTGTATTATTCTATGTTCTCTTTCCCTAATCCCTTCACCCCCCCAACCCATCTAAACCAAGCTGGTCGAGGCAGATGGCCGCCCACCCTGAGTCTGGTTCTGCTCAAGGTTTCTGCCTCTTAAAAGGACGTTCTTCCTTGCCATTGTCGCCTAGTGCTTGCTCATGGTGGGAATTGTTGGGTCTCTCTTTGTTAATTTCATTATATAAAGAGTATGGTCTAGACCTGCTCTATATGTTCAGTGCCTCGAGATTGGAACTATATGAATAAAAATCGACTTGACTAAAGCAGTAGACAGGCACTGGGGGCTAGAAGAGCTGCAGCTTTTGCAGTCATGGAGGCAAAAACTCAGGTGTGGGAGTTCGGGTAGGCTATGGAGTAGGATTCTGGGCTGACCTCAAGGAGATTCTGGCAAACCATTCAGAAACTCAGGAAGGGAGAGCAGGGATTGGCTAAGGCTTTGTTCAGCCAGAGAGGAGAACTACTGACCCAGAGTGGGGATATTGTTGAGCAGTGTAAAAGGCACTTTAAGGAACTCCTCAACCTGACCAAGACATCCTCTGTAGATGAGGCAGAGTCTGAAGACTTGGGGTAGCCCTGACCATATCCCTGGCAGAGGTTGCTGAGGTAGTAACAAGGCACCGGACATGAGTGAGATTCACCCTGAGAAGCTGAGGGCTCTGGCTATTGTGAGGTTGTGTTTTCTGACATGTCTCTTCAGTGTTGCATGGAGGTTGTGGACAGTACCAGATGAGTGACAG
Organism: Lates japonicus; assembly: GCA_033238685.1. NCBI lineage: Eukaryota > Metazoa > Chordata > Actinopteri > Centropomidae > Lates > Lates japonicus. The sequence continues at coordinate 35,233 of BRZM01000014.1, forward strand.
ACCAGGGCGGTGGTTCCCATTTTCATAAAGGGGGACCGGAGGGTGTGCTCCTAATAATCGGGGCTCCACACTCATCGGCCTCCCAGGAAAGTTTATGCCAGGGTTCTGGAAAAGTGGCAAACGACTGTCAAACCTTGGATTCAAAAGGAACAATGTGAATTCCATCCTGGCCGTGGAATAGTGGACCAGCCCTTTACCCTCGCAGGAGTGGCTAGGGGGTTACAGGAGGACCATTCAGTCTACATGTTTTTTTATGGACTTGGAGAGGGCCTATGACCATGTCCCCAGAGGACCTTGTGGGGGGGTACTGCGGGAGTGTGGGGTACTGGGGCCATTAAGGCGAGACTTCTGGTCCTTGTACGACCAAAGTAAGAGTGGTGTCCGCATCCTCAGTACAAAGTCAAACGTGTTCTCAGTGGGTGCTGGACTCAGCCAATCTCTGATCTTGTTTGTGATATTCATGGACAGGATTTCAAAGTGCAGCTGAGGTGAGGAGGGTGGCAGGTCTGGGAACCTCAGAATTGCATTGCTGTTCTGTGCGGATGATGTGGTTCTGTTGGTTTCATTAGACCAAGACATCCAGCAGGCATTGGGGTGGTTTTCAGCCAGAATGCAAAGCGGTTGGGATGAGAGTCAGCACCTCAAAGTCTGAGGCCATAGTTCTCTGCCAGAAAACAGTGAATTGTTCCTTCTGGGTGGGGGGAGGGTTGCTGCCCCACATCAAGAAGTTCAAGTATCTCAGGGATTGGTGCAGCATCCGCAGTAATCAGACTTGTATCGGACCATTGTGGTGAAGAGGGAGCTGAGCCAGAAGGCAAAGCTCTCGATTTACCAGTCAATCTAGCCCTCGTGTATGGTCATGTTTGGGTAGTGACAGAAAGAACAAGACACAAGCGGCTAAAATGAATTTCCTCTGTAAGGTGGCAGAGCTCAGCCTTCGACACAGGGTGAGCTCTGCCACCTTACAGCTCAGACATCCAGAGGGACCACAGAGTAGAGCCATTGCTCCTTTGCATCAAGAGGCACCCAGGAAGCATCCAAATCAGATGCCTTCTGATCGCCTTGCTTTGGAGGTTTTCCAGGAACATCCAACCGGGACGAGACTCCGGGGTAGACCGAGAACTCGTAGAGGGATTACATACCTCATCTGGCCTGGGAATGCCCCTGGATCTCCCAGGAGGAGCTGGAAAGTGTTGCTGGGGAGGGGGACATCTGGAATACTCCGCTTAGCCTGCTGCCACCATGACTTGACCCCATATAAGAGGAAGAAAATAGATGGATGGATGGCTTTCTGAGGGAACCAGGGTGATGCTAACTTCCAGGCTGGCTTACAAACATATGTCATTCCTGCACCACTCTATTATGCCACAACAGGATTCCAAACTAGTTGTGATATCATAAATACTGCTCATATGTCCATGTGTTAAACTGAGATTTAAGGTGAGCGCAGAGAAGCTCTGCCCCTTCAGCAGATGAATGTGAAAATACCCCTGGTGTCAAAACTTGCACATGCATCACTCTGGACAGTGAAACTGAAACATCCAAGCGAACAAATAAGCAATACACATTTCTAACTGAAGAGGGACTTTAGCATTTTTTGTGCTTGATCTGTTATTTGTTTGCAGTACACAGAGTGTGAGATAAATACAATTTACAGTTGCATATGTTTTCTGTTGTATTACAAATCCATTGCTGCAACTCGGTAGAAAATGGGGTGTCTAATAGAAAATGTTTTTATTGGCTCACTTATATAAATAAAAGTATCTGAGTTATTCCTCTCTGCAACCCAACAGGGTGTCTCCATTTGACACATAAACAAGCCAACATACATCCTGCTAGGTTAATTAGTTAGTTAGTTAATTACTTAGATAGTTTACTTAGTTACTTAGTTACTTAGTTAGTTAGAAATTTTCTTTGTGTCTATGGCAACTCGTCAGACAAAAACAAAAAAAAACCCATAACATTACATCAACAGACCCCTAACAAAGTGTTCCACAACAACGTTCCTGAAAAACACTTGGATTCTTCCTATACAAAGCTGTTAACAACAAATGGAAGAATAAACTACAAACAACAGCAATAAGGAGAGACAAAGGAAATCCACAAATAGCCCCCCAGATTAATCAACAGATCTAGGAAGTCAACACACAGACGCAAGCTCTTTTTCCTACAGACCACAGTAGATGAATAGGGTGTAATGGACGTCCTGATCCAGCCATGGCTGAGTAGGTTCTGAACATACTCCATTATCTCTTCATACAGGGGTTTGAGAAACGCATTGTAGGACGTTTCAAACAACACACTCGTGAGCTGTCTCCTCAGAGGTCAAAACCTGGAAAGCAGAAACTAATGCTTCCACTGCACTGTCACTGGCACTCAAAGCTTCTCTAAGTAGAGCAGTAAAATCAGCTCACCTCTCTTTTCTCTGTTTGCTTTCATGATCTCAGCTATTACATTATTGCCCAAAAGAGGACAGCTGAGACTGTTCTGACCGATTAATACTGGAACTTGTATGGTGACATGTCCATAGTTCACACCTTGGATCTGGAGTTCAGTGTCTACCCCTGCCATCAAAGGGGATATTCGTGCCATTAGCGGTGACAATTCCTTAAGGCTGATAGGAAAGCAGAGACTCAAGTGGCTGGATTTGGATGTTGGGAAAGGTTTTTCCACCTATGCTCTCCCTACCATAGTCACTTGGTCCCCTGAGTCAAGCAGCATTTGGAGTGGAACTCCACTAATAGCACAAGACCATACATCTCTTCCCAATGAGCTGTGCAATGTGCCTTATTGGTGATGAATGACACTGTGTGTTTCTTTTTACAAGACTGGTGGCTTTAGGATAGCTGAGCTGTGTTGGGGGCTTCTCTGCCATATTAGTTACTGTCAGCCCCTCCCCAATGACCTCATTCCGTTTCCCAACATCGTCTTTTGCAGACAGCCAATGGCCTGATGTCCAGCTTGGCAACACACAAAGCAGCGAGGGCAGCTCACTTTGCCCTGCTGTCTCTGCCAGAGGTACTGAAGGGCAGCTTGTTGGGGAGCAGGGGTTTCCAGGTGTCATGCTGTCAGTAGGTTTTCCCACCTGCGACAAGTGTTTGGTCAATGTCTGTGCAGTTGGTTCTCTAATGGCAGCATGATTAGCCTTTAACTTACTGTCAACTTGAACTTGCTTGGCTGAGTCACTACTGTCAAGCTGAGCTGCACTTACAGCTGCTGGTCAGGTTTTAGCTACTGTGCCAAGGTGTGTCAGTCTTCCTGCTTTCTCATTGGTAGATTTAGTGATCTGCTCTAAAAGAAGATCATCACTAAACTGTAGGGGTGTTGAAAATAATAGTTTCTAAGATGCATTGCGATGCAGACGTGGACGATTCTGCATCAATGTACTGACACAACATAATCAATTATATTAACTGATTGAACTATCTGGTGTGGAGTGGATGTCAAGTCAAGGATTATATACTGCCTCTGATGAATAGACTGAATACTAATGTGCCTGGAGCCAGAGCTGAGCCTCTGCCAATGAGAAACAAACGCACACACAGGGAAGACACACAAGGGAGAGAGGCAAGGGTGAACAAAAACTGACAGGAAACACTGGGAAGCTAGGGGTTACAGGAGAGGCTGTGACAATTTACTTGCTACTGCCCCGCTAACACCTTAACAATATTTAGAACATATTTTAACATGTTATTGATTCCTAGTGTTGATAGGCTAGGAAAACTACAGTGCACGCTATCAATAACACTGAACGTGTACCTTTTTCCCCCAATCTACTACATCTCCATTTTGATAAATCTCAAAGACCTCACAACTGAAAAGTTTTCATATACCAAAAACTGCTTTTCTAGACTTACATTCTGATTAATGATCAAGGAATCACTTGTTAGTGGATGTTAGTGGAGCATTTTCCTTTCCTTACTGTAACAAAATACTCTGCAAAGTAATTAATCATAATTACTATACTGGATTTAGCTGGCATTAATTCTTCAAAGTAAAAATAATGGTTAAGTGGACCATTTAATCAAATCTGTTTTGATTGTTAAAGTGTAACAGCAGAATATAAAATAATACATTTGGTTTTAAATTGTTGAGTTTAAGTCATGTGCAAGATACAAACATTTGTTTTATCAAAATGTATTTTGTACCCTGAACACTGTATTACGTAACTGGCCCTGCGATGGACTGGCGATCTGTACAGGTTGTACCCCGCCTCTTGCCCAGTGTCAGCTGGGATAGACTCCAGCCCCCCCGCGACCCTTACCGGATAAGCGGTAGAGATAATGGATGGAGGGATGGATGGATGGTATTAGGTAACTGTGATGCTGACATATCTGGCTCTGTTAAAGAAATGATATCATCTGCATAGAGGGATCTTTCATGTTCAATATTGTTTCATTTTCAACCTCATGTGAAGTGCAATAAACAGAAAGAACCTAAATCAGATCAATATTTCCTATGAAAATACGTTTTTATTTAGCAGTCTATGCTTTTTCTTTTCTCCTTTTCTTTTTTACTTAAAGGCAAGTAGGTACATGTCCATTACAATCAATAATACCCGTAGACTGTATATAAAGATAATACCTTAGTGTTCAACCACAAACATCTGGCCTACTTTATGCAACACCTTTAGCCTGAAGCTAACAAAAAAATAATGGCCAGCTTTTCCTCCTGACCGGGGTTGCTAGGCGATAGATAATTAGCGATTAGGACCGACCCTTAGCCCCACAACCAGACCCATATTCGCCGCGCTGTGTATTCTGGGAACACACAGTAGTTTCAAGATGGCGGCGAGCAGGAGGCTGGCCAAGGTAAATCCCCCGATCTCGTTATTTTCATACAATTTGTAATGTGTAAAGACGCATTGGCGGCTAGCGGGCGCGTTTGCTCTTCACCTTAATGCATATAAGATAATGTTGTTGCGTGAAGACACCTTTAATGCCGGTTTTTAGCTGTAAACTTGATAAAAACGATAGGTCACTACTCTCCACCCAGCCGACCCAGTATTAACGTCAAGCAGAAAAGCACCGGCAAATTAGGCCGGAGAGTCTAGAGTCAGCCCTGCGGACACAACCAGCGAACTTCTGTTCCGTTTACTATCCAGCACTGTCTTTCAGGCAGCTACGGGTTGTATGACCGAGGGAACGAGTTTAGATGTGCCCAACACAAGACCGTTAGCGAGTTTCCACCACGCAAGGCGTTTGCTAATCAGCTAGCTTGCTAGCCTCACATCTCAACTGCGTTTCAGCTAGCTAGCCAGTGAGCATCAGTGACTTGCTCTTGGGGTCCTTTATCTGGGTATGGCTCGACACGAACTTCGTGTAAATCCATAGCAAACATTTGTCACCGCTCTACGCGAAAGCGACTCACAGCAAATGTTTTGTGTCGTTTTCAAGAGTGGTGATGCCACATTACTCAAGGTCTATGTTAACTTAGCCGTTTGCATGTAATCAACTTTAGGTTGTGTACCTCTATTCCAGTCCCCTGCTCCTTTATCGCAGACAAATGAGCAGACCAGTTAGTTACATAGTTAGCTCATATTTTCAGTGTTTGAATCTGAGATTGATCACTTTAGTCATAAGCTGCCATTCACAGAATGAGGACAAATTTATGTGAAAGCAAAAGCCGGTAGAAACGTCACCGTTGTTGTGTTAATTATTATCTAGACCTCTTTTCATTTTGCATGATTACTTTAAGATAATTCCAATACAGAAAATGTAGAGGTCATTACTCAGGAATTTAAAGAGCCAGTAAAAGCAAAATTTCTCTATTTATGTTTCAAGGCAAAGTATCAAATGCTCCATTATGTGACAGCATGAGACAGTATAAGTGCATAGTTTGAGACTTCAAACTATAAAAAATGTATTCATAAATCATTTACTAAGTCAACACTGCAGAAATAGTGCAAATTACCATGGTAAAGAATCATATACTTAATGTGTGCTATAGTGATCATAACACAGAGTATTCCATTTTCCAGACAAGACTTTGCACAGCAGCTACTTTGAACCTGACAACACACACAACTAGTTTTCAGAGTCATTGGCAGAACAGATCAAGGAAATCAGCCTGAAAAAAGACTGAAGCTTGAGCAAAGTGTACTGCCTTGGTTTACAGCAGTGTTTCCCAGAACAAAATGGGGCTATTATTTAGACCGTTGCCTAATAACAATATTGATCATAATAGATGAGACCCCGTCAGGATATACAAGGCCCAGCTCAGCAGATGACAGTAATTGAAGATCAGGCTTGTACCTTTGCTATATTGGAATTCATTAGACCAGTATGTCAGAATATTGGGAAGTTGAATGGGCAATTTTGCTAAATAACATTAGCATATCATCACATTAGCATCCCACTGAATCATTTCACTCCGTAAACGTCAATATTGATTTTTCACCAAGCATATATATGTACACATAAGTAACCAATTACAGTAGTTAGATGAATGAAGTGTGATGTTGGGTATTGTATACATTTTGATTTTGCTTATCTGTCTCAGTTGTTTTTGCTCTGATTTGTGGGCACGGTATTTAACAGAAAAATATTTATATGCAGCTTTATATGCAGATGTAGACCACCATATACAGCTGTAAGTTACATCGCATTTTGTGGAAAAGTTAGCCTAGTTTAATTTAGTATTAATTGGAGCACTGTTAGTAATTGAGAACCAGGGATCTCTTGAGGTGGTCATCTTCTTTTTAGCTACGTTGTTGAACAATAACACTGTACATGTGTGTTGATACACACATGTCTGGGATGGTGCAGTGAGACCTTTGAACAGATTCCAAATTGGTTCTAATGTTAAACTGGTTCTCTATACCCAACATTGATGATGTGGAGTGAAAAGTAGAATATTTCCTCATTTCCTAAATGGAAATAAATAGCAGATCTTACACTAAAGTACATTTCTTAAGTTAACTCACCTATAACTGTTTTTATGTTTCCATTCTGTCTGTAACCTGCTTGGGATATGGACCCCCTATCTTGACATTATTCACTTCTGTAGTATACATTGTGTGCTTCTTCTCTCAGGAACTTGAAGAGATTCGCAGGTCTGGAATGAAGAACTTCAGAAACATTCAAGTTGAGGAATCAAACCTATTGTCATGGCAAGGGCTCATTGTTCCTGTAAGTCACCATTCCATTTTGGGCTGATGTGATATCTGTGGGCCTACAGTCTCCTTGACTAATCTCCATCTCTCACTTTCAGGACAACCCACCTTATGATAAAGGTGCGTTCAGGATCGAAATCATTTTCCCCACCGAATATCCTTTCAAGCCTCCCAAGATCACATTCAAGACAAAGATCTATCACCCTAACATCGATGAGAAGGGACAGGTGTGCTTGCCTGTGATCAGTGCAGAGAACTGGAAACCTGCCACCAAAACTGACCAAGGTGGGTGTGTTAGTGTTACAGAGGGCCTCTGTAGTGAACTGATGCTATATTATCAGCTATAAATCTCACATTATTAGGTGTTCATGTGTCTACACAGAGGTAGACATTGTTTGATTATATTTTTAATTTTACCAGAAAAATAATATAAACACACTGTTAGGTAGCTATAACAGGAAGTATGCTACTATAAAAAACAAGATAAAATTGGACAAAATTGTGACTACTTGTTGGTCCCAGAGGCTGGTGAGGTTGCAGCAGTATTTTTATGATCTTTCCCTGTCTCTCTCTGCTCACCTCAGAACCCTTTCCTCCTCTGTATTGACATTATGCATTTCAGCTACAAGGAAGAGCCCCGACATTTTGTCTTTTAACTTCCAGGCTGCACCGGAAGTGGAGATGTGTTTCATTGCATCGATTATATCTGCTGCTTATGTTCACTTTGCACCAGCATTTTATTAAATTGCTGACAAGTCAAGTCAAGTCAAATTTTATTTATATAGCGCCAATTCACAACAGAAGTTATCTCGAGGCACTGTACATATAGAGCAGGTCTAGACCGTGCTCTTTATCTTATAAAATTTACAGAGAAAACCCAACAGTTCCCACCATGAGCAGCACTAGGCGACAGTGGCAAGGAAAAACTTCCTTTTAAGAGGCAGAAACCTCGAGCAGAACCGGACTCAAGGTGGGCGGCCATCTGCCTCGACCGGTTGGCTTAAGACAGAGAGGGGGGGTGGGGGTAGGGTAAGAGAAAGACAACATTGCAGATACACAGACTAACCACTAACTGACCAGTTTTATAATCTAATGAAAACTGACAGCTGAAGCATTATTGCATTTTTTCACCATAAAGACATCAGGCTGCTGCTGCAATACACAATGAGCTGGTTGTAAACTAGTTAACACCATAGGTAATTTATTTAACTATAGGTGGTGTCAGGCCGGTTATGACCTCCTCATAAATTGGGCATGTGTTCTCAGCTTTGAGACGTTATATTGTACTGTGAACATTAGGACTGAGACTCTGACTTTAGTTTACTATAGCTAGACATTGAAAGACACAACCAGAAATGAAACAAACAAGCCACATAAGGTCAGTACTCTGGTTCAGAGTGATGACTAAAACAGTTGTCAGAAAGTGGAATCATCTCCTCCTCATGATATTCACTGTATGCCATTTACTTGTGAAAGTATCCCATCTTTGCAGACTTACTTCTTTGCTAACTACCCTTTGCTTACTAGTATAAGGGTCTTATTTATACTGACAGTCAACAATCATGTTTGATAATTATTTGCTCTGTTGACTTTCCAAATGCCATACCTTATGAATGCAGTGCCATTAAGTTGCTGAATGTTGAAGCTCACAATTGAAACAATAAATGTAGGAACTTGCTCAAATGTGTTAAATTGTAATGTAGTATATGTCTGTTGAGTTTGATAGTGTACTTAAATGAACTGAACCCTACCAGAGGGTAGGAAAAACTTTAAATTACAGCCACTTGCATTCATTGGTAGATGGTGGTCAATAATGTAGATTGCTAGAAACTGATTTGTTCCTTTTGTTAACTCCACCTTTGCAGTCTTATGTACCACCAGTGCACTTTCTACCAGTGCATACTGCTGTTAAACTAGAGGCTGTAGGCATGTTAGGAAAAGCATTGTTCATATCTAACGTGATTTCTTTTGCATTGTGTGTTTTGCAGTAATTCAGTCCCTCATTGCGCTGGTTAATGACCCCCAGCCGGAGCATCCCCTGAGGGCAGACCTAGCAGAAGAATACTCAAAGGACCGTAAAAAATTCTTGAAGAATGCTGAAGAGTTTACAAAGAAACACGGTGAAAAGCGGCCAATGGACTGATCACCTGATGAGCGTGTAGCCCTCTCTCTGTCTGTCTCCCCCTCTCTTATCTCACCTGCCCGACCAAATACCGTTCTGTCACTCGCCTCTCTGCTCTCCCCCCACACCTCAGCACCTTCCTCGCTCACTCTTCTTCCTCCTCCTCCCCCACACCGGTCCTCCTTGCAGCCCAGGAGCTGCCCAGCTGAAGCAAGGCAGCGGCACCCTAAGCCGCCCTCCTCATCCAGGATTCTGTGGATCAGACAGCTTCCTCGCCCTCCTCTTCGTCCTTCTCCTCCTCCTTCTCCTTGGCCATAAATATCTAGACCATTTCTAACTTTCTACTCCTTTCTTAAAGTGAAAATGGAAAAAGAAATGCTAAGGGAACATGATGTTCAGATGAAGAGTTAGATGGAAATACTCAGAGTAATGTGTTAATTTTCTGTTGGCTTTTCCTCTATATAAACAACTGTTGTGTTAAATAGATCTCACTTAGACATGATTTGTTCTGATGTATTTTATTGTTTTGCAGAGCAGGAAAAGTGGTTGATTACTTTTTTCTTTTGAACTATCATCCATAATCTTTTCAGCTAAAAAACAAACATGACTGAAAAAAAGAGAAGCTGTAGCTAGGACCTGGAGGCACGTGCTGACTGACAGGTTTCCCTTACCTCCACTGCTTCTAGACTTGCACTGTACTCTGTGGAACAATCCCTCGCACATCTCCTTCCCCACAGTTTGTAACCCACTGAGCAGAAACATACAATCAAAACATGGATCAAATTGTTATTGAAAAAATGCCACAGAAAATTATTTGAGTGTGCATACAGGTAGTATTAGCACACCTTTAAAGGCAAATGAATTAATACTATCCACACATTTTCTCAGATATACTTTGATGGGTTTTGCAACACAGATCAGTTGCACTTTTAAGACCATGCTGTTAAAACTGTTTACTGCATCACAAAAGGCTACTCTGACTGTCTTTTCCTTATTAACTAACTTTTGATTGGCACTTGATACATTAAAGTGGTGGGAATGTGGGAAGAACCTGTTAAGTTAATTTGAATCTTCCAGACATGTCTCCTCTCCCACCCCAGTATAACCACCTATCACGTTATAAACAGAGCCCTTAACCACACTGAGACGTATTCCAGCATCAGATTGATTGTCAGCTGTCCAGCTGAGAGGGACCTAAGTCATTGGGAGGGGGGAAGGAGATGCTGGAGAAGGATGCACCCAGCTGGAATGGAGTTCAGTTCCTGGAGGCGGTCCTAGAAACAAACACCTTGAAGGCAGCTGGGAGAGGGCTGGCTGTCTGGGGATGTATCAGGACATGGGAAGGGACTGCAGTGGCCAAAAATCCACCATGTAACAGCTGTTTGATCTGGTCCCAATATCGTTTCATAATAAAGATGGCTAACCATTTGGCCTCACTGTCTGCCTGGTTGTCAAGTGGATGTGGCACATGTTTGGTTTATGATAACTAGACAAAAGCAGAACTTAACACAAACCCATCAGCATGATTTAGAAATTAATGTAGTGAACTAAATGATGCAATTTAATAAACAAACATTGCAAATGTAGTTTCACAAAAAAAACTCCTTTCATGGCCAACTTCTTTTTTCTGGAGCTCTTAACAGCATCTCTATCTTCTGCAGTATAAGACATTGTGAAACACAATTGATAGCCTTTGAAAAAGTAGTTTCAAAGGATCTTGAGTTTAGACTTTTTTGTCAGCTTCAAGGTAAGGAAGGAACTTTCCCATCTCCCATTGTCCCAGAGGTTCAGTGAATATTAAGATTTTCAATTCAATTCACTTTTATTTAGGAGGCCCCAAATCATTATATACACCATCTCAAGGCACCTCACAGACTAAGACTGTGACCGTAGAACATTACAGAGATTTAGAAAGAGCACCAACAATTCCCACCATAAGCAGTCAAGAAAAACTCCCTTTTATCAAAATCTCCGACATAACCAGATCCGTGGTGGGTGGCCAGTTGGGTTGAACTCTCATTTTACCACATTTTCCATGTATGTGACACGGAAATACAATAAATATAATTCAGAATCCTGTTAAATCTGAAACATGGACTGATTTTAAAAGCCCAATTTTGGGTTTTTGGCTGTGAAAATGTATGCTAAGATATCTAGATAACACAGTAAAGCTCTTTCCTGGTATAGGTCACTTATCTTTAACGCTTGATTAAACACAAACGTAAGAAATCTTTTCCAGTAGTTTATGGTGCGGATTTGTTTGATTATATTAAAAACACAAAAGCATTCTTCCAGTAGCTATAGGATAAGTTATTACTGATGTCTACATTTTTACAGTGGTGAAAAAAAGCATCTAGATCCTAAAGTAAAATTAGTAATGTGAAAATATTCCATTACAAAGTAAAAGCCCTGTATTTAAGTAATAGTCCAGAAGTATTATCAGTAAAGAGTACTCTGATTATTAAAAGTAAAATTATTTGTTTATAAGCCCCGTTAGATTCATATTATTATTATTCATTATTGAATAGAAAAGAAAATCTAACGTGACAGCACGCTGGGAAATGTTAGCAGTGAAGTTATTTATTGTAGTAATACAATAAAAGAACAACCTAAAAACACTGCTGTTGTACTTTCAGTGACTGTTGTGCCATGCTTGAAAAAGGAAAGTATTCATACCCCTTCAATCATTTCACATTTTCTTAAGTTGCAATCTTATGCTAAAATAAAATAAATATTATTTTAATATTTTTAGTAGTTATTAATTGAAATTCAATCCAGCTGGTGACTGTTAGTTTGTATTTCACATTTTGGATACATATTGTTTGTACTGCTTGGTTTTGTATGGACATAAAACTTGGAAATCTGCAGTCATTGTCAACATCTCTGTAATCTGAGAGCCTCAAGCAGTCAGCTATGTTCCCAGAAGTTTATTAATTACCACCATTTGGACTGTAACATTAAAATGTGGCTTGAACTATTGCAATTCCTTATCAGGCTGCCCCAGCAAGTCTCTACAGACTGTCCAGCTGAACAAAATTGCTGCAGCACAAGTACTGAAATGAACTAGAAAAAAGGATCATATTTACTCATGTGTTAGCTTCTTTGCATTGGCTCCCTGTGAAATCCAGAATATAATTTAAGTACCCTACTACAAAACTGTGCTTCCAGAATGCAGGCTTACTGGTAGTTCCCAGAGTCTCCAAGTGTAGAATGGGGGGCAGAGCCTTAAGCTCCTCTACTGTGAAACCTTTTTCCAGGCAGAGGCAGACCCCCTCCCTACACTTAAGAGTCAGGATGCCTTGAACCATCAAACCATCTCGGTAGTTATGCTGCTATAGGCATAAACAGCCAGATAGGAAGAATGACACTGTGGATATCTAAAATTCAAAGCCCAATACACACAATTGGTTAAGGTGAACTGAATTATAGACATCTGCATTAAATAGTGGTTAAATGTTTAAAAGGCTTGTCATAGGCTGCACAGACTGGGAACCACCTCTGTGACAACAGAACTTTGTCCTTATTGGTTTAAAGAAGTAGTACATTTTTACTCTAAGAACTTCAGATCTGTTATCTACATATATGGTTGTATCTCCCAAAGGGCATGCGATTTATTTGATCTTATCAATTTATTTTACCTCCTTCAGGCAGCTAATTTTTTTTAACATATATGCACCAACAAGCTATGCAAGAAGTAATGTCTTGCCTCAATGATTTAAGATGCATAATTCCATCCATAATTCAACCCCATTTATATTCAGGTCTAAGACGAAAAGGTCTTTTCAAGCATGAAAAGAAATGTAATACAAGACGAGACTCGCCCGGGAAACAAGGGAACAGTAGCGGAAGAAGGATAAAGAGGACAAGACGAAAACCCTTTCCAGGGTCAAAACACCTGATGTAACCTTCCAGACCTAAAGCACACAAGAGCAGTATTACATGAGCACACAAGATAGTATTACAGTGACACCCAGTGTTCAAACAGTGAATTACAATTAGTCTCAGGTTCATTTTAACAACATATTTGGCTCCAACGGTTGATTTTCAAATTCACCACCCTGATCATAGTCTGTTCTTCTGGGGAAGCCAAATCATAGCGCATAGTCATTAAATATTTTGTCTGCAGTTGTTTTCCCCGATTTGTAAGCCGTAGTGTATGGATGACTCTGACTCTTTGTGTGACATCTGGCTGACTAATTGTTTCTAGTGGTCATCAAGGTGAGTCAAGTCAACAGGACGATCCCATTTTTTGTTGGTAGGTGCTTCCATTGGAGTTCTGGGCCTGGACATGGTGGATGGATGCAGTTGGTAGGTGATCTGTTTTCAATTTTTCAATTCAATTCAATTTTATTTATATAGCGCCATATCACAACAAAAGTCATCTCAAGGCACTTTTCATATAGAGCAGGTCTAGACCATACTCTTTAAAATAGGTATTTACAGAGAGAGACCCAACAAATCCCACCATGAGCAAGCACTAGGTGACAGTGGCAAGGAAAAACTTCCTTTTAAGAGGCAGAAACCTCGAGCAGAACTGGACTCAGGGTGGGCGGCCATCTGCCTCGACCGGTTGGGTTAAGAAGGAGAGAGAGGGGGGGAGAGGGGAGGAGAGGGGGGAGAGAATAGCGAGAGAAGAACATAGCATAACATGGGTTCCAATAAAATGTAAGGTGATGCCAGTAATACAGCAGTAGTAATGATAGTAGTGATAATTAAAGTATTAACTGCTAACATAGCAATACAACTAATAGCAGTATAAGTAATTTCTAATTATAGCAGCAGGTGTTGAGTGGAGTTGTAGGAGCAGCAGGAGACTTGTCATCACAGATCAGACTCTACAGCTCCAGAGGCAGAAATACCTGCAGAAAGAGACAGAAGAGGAGAGAGAGACGGAAGAGCACAATACTACAGGAAAGGGAAGATATTGAGTTAGTAACATGTATTTATGGGATATGAATCCATACAGTGGAGAGAGAGAGAGAGAGAGAGAGAGAGAGAGAGAGAAAGAGAGAAGCTCAGTGCATCATGGGAGATCTCCCGGCAGTCTAAGGCCTATAGCAGCATAACTAAGGGATGGTTCAAGCCTGAGCCAACCCTAACTATAAGCTTTATCAAAGAGGAAAGTTTTAAGCCTACTCTTAAAGGTACAGAGGGTGTCTGCCTCCCGGACCGAAACTGGGAGAAGGTTCCACAGTAGAGGAGCTTGATAACTGAAGGCTCTGCCTCCCATTCGACTCTTAGAAACTCTGGGAACCACCAGTAAACCAGCATTCTGGAAACGCAGAGTCCTAGTGGGATTGTAGGGGACTATGAGATCTTTGAGGTAAGATGGAGCCTGACCATTAAGGGCTTTGTACGTGAGTAGGAGGATTTTGAATTCAATTCTGGATTTGACTGGGAGCCAATGTAGAGAGGCTAACACAGGAGAAATATGGTCTCTTTTCCTAGTTCCTGTCAGTAATCGTGCTGCAGCATTTTGAATCAGCTGCAGAGTCTTTAGAGACTTGTTGGGGCAGCCTGATAATAATGAATTACAGTAGTCCAGCCTAGAAGTAACAAATGCATGGACTAGTTTTTCTGCATCTTTTTGAGACAGAAAATGTCTAATTTTGGTGATATTACGCAGGTGAAAGAAGGCAGTCCTAGAAGATTGTTTTATATGTGAGTCAAAGGACACATCCTGGTCAAAGATGACTCCCAGATTCTTTACAGTGGAGCTGGGAGCCAGGGCAATGACGTCTAGTGGAACTACATCATTAGAAAGTTTATTTCTGATGTGTTCAGGACCAATTATAATGACTTCAGTTTTATCTGAGTTCAGTAGTAAAAAGTTGCTTGTCATCATATAGGTCTATAGTTGGCCAATATGTCTGGATCAAGAGTGGCCTTTTTTAGAAGAGGTTTGATTACAGCTACTTTATATGTCTGCGGATTCTCTACACCTTCCTCCCACCATCCAAAGACATGCATGTTAGGTTAACTGGTGACTCTAAATTGCCCGTAGGTGCAATTATTATTTGGATAAAAGAGTATGCTTTTGTGTGTGACTGACTGTTGTTGTGTCACGTTACCAGACCTCAAACTGCAATCAATGTCGCACACCAACACACAGGGAAGCTGCATGTGTGTTGTAGTTCACCTGCTTCATTGAAAAATACAGTTGTGTATCATCTGCATAACAATGGAAATTTATGGAGTGATTTCTGGTAATGACACCCAAAGGGAGCATATACAAGGTGAGCAGAATTGGTCCACAGGCCGCACTGACCCTTGTGGAACTCCATGTCTAACTTTTGTGTACATGGAGGAGTTGTGGTTAACATGTACAAAGTGAAGCCTATCAGATAGATCAGACTTAAACCAGTCTAGTGTGATTCTTTTAATGCCAATAAAATGCTCTGTAAAAGGACGTGATGGTCAGCAACACTGACATCTAACAAGACAAGTACCAGAAAAAGTCCATCATCTGATGCAATTAGGAGGTTATTTGTAACTTTCACAAGTGCTGTCTCTGTGCTATGATGCAATCTATATCCTGACTGAAAATCTACCAGCTACCAGATGACAGGTCTGAAATACCATCGCTAGAGGTAGCCAGACACTATCCTCATCTCGAGCACCTGGCAGACAAAATCCCACCATTGGACCCAGATGCATCCATCCTCCTCCTCCTCGGGCGAGATTTGATCCAGGTGCACAAAGTAAGAGAACAATGTAATGGACCTCACAATGCTCCATTTGCCCAGCAGCTGGACCTTGGATGGGTGATAATCAGTGACGTGTGCCTGGGAAGAGCTCACAGAACAACCAATGTCTCCGTCTTCAGAACCAGTGCGTTGGTGGGTGGGCGTCACTCCATTCTCAGCCCATGCACAAGCAGCCTAGTTGTAAAAGAAAAGATTGACAGCCTGGAGCCCCCCCACAGCTTCCCAAGCGTCTCTGCGGCCAGCCTCGACAATGACAGCTTGGGCAGTAATGTGTTTCAAAGAACACATCATGATGACAAGCTTGGGATGTCCGTTGAAGATGAGCTGTTCCTTGACCTCATGGACAGAGAGGTGTACATGGATGAAGCTAACTGCTGGGTTGCACCTCTGCCTTTCAGGCTGAACAGGCCGCGACTACCCAACAACAGACAACATCAACCGCCTCATGTCCCTGCGTCGCATGCTGGAGAAGAAACACACCATGAAGGAACACTTGTTCAACTCAGACCAAGCAGAGCCTGCTCCAGTGCTACCGCCGCATCAAGAATGCTGGTACTTACCAATCTTCGGTGTCTATCACCCTCAGAAAAAAGACCAGATCCGTGTGGTTTTTGATTCTAGTGCCAAGCATGAGAGCATCTCCCTCAATGATGTTCTTCTCCGAGGGCCCGACATGAACAATTCTTTGCTGGGAGTCCTAATGCGCTTCCGCAAAGAGCCCGTGGCAGTAACAGCGGACATTCAGCAGATGTTCTACTGCTTCATCGTACAGGAAGACCATCGCGATTTCCTGAGATTTTTGTGGTTTGAAGATAATAACCCCAGCAAGCAGATCACTGAATATCGTATGAAAGTCCATGTTTTTGGGAACTCACCTTCTCCTGTAGTATCCATCTATGGCCTGAGAAGAGCAGCACTGTACGGAGAGAAAGAACATGGTGCAGAAGCTAAACAGTTCATCATGAGGAACTTCTATGTTGATGATGGGCTGTCCTCATTTCCCACTGATGACGAAGCCATCACTGTCCTGAAA
Source organism: Lates japonicus (assembly GCA_033238685.1). Taxonomy (NCBI): domain Eukaryota; kingdom Metazoa; phylum Chordata; class Actinopteri; family Centropomidae; genus Lates; species Lates japonicus. The sequence continues at coordinate 52,209 of BRZM01000014.1, forward strand.
AGAACCAAAGAAATGCTCACAGAGTCCAGCATCAAACTGCACAAAGTTGCATCGAACAGCCGTGCTGTGATGGATGCCTTTCCACCAGAAGAGAGGGCCAAAAATCTGGTGGGTTTGGAGTTGACTGTGGACCCATTGCCACCACAGCAGAGTCTAGGTCTTACTTGGAACCTGCAGTCAGACACGTTTACTTTCCTAACTCATGAGGTTCTGGTTACACTCATGTCTGAAGTCATGGCCATTATAAACGCCAGACCTCTGGTTCCTGTGTCTCCTGATCCAGATGCTCCCACTGTCCTGTCACCTGCCATGCTCTTAACGCAGAAAGTTGAGCCAGTGTTGCCACCACCAGGAGAGTATGACATCAGAGACCTCTACAGCAAGCAGTGGAAGCAAGTCCAGGCTATGGCTGATGCATTCTGGAAATGCTGGCGTCAAGAGTTCCTGATGTCACTTCAACCAAGGCGTAAGTGGCATGTGGACAAGCCGAACCTGATTGAAGGAGATGTTGTGATTCTTAAAGATGCACAAGTCAAGAGAAATGAGTGGCCTGTGGGAGTGGTGGTGAACGCCATTCCTAGCAAAGACTCTAAAGTCTGCAAGGTAGATGTTAAAGTAGTCAGACATGGTACTCAGAAGATATACTCTAGGCCTGTTTCAGAGGTTGTGTTGCTTGTAAAGAGAGAGTAGTGTTATAACACATTATAACAGGCGGGTTGTGACGTTCTGGTTTTTGGTTCGAGTTTAACACAGTAATGTTAATTTTGTGCCTTCAGTGTTTCCGTAGCTGGATCAGACGACAGGTAGTCATGGAGATACAGACAGCAGGAAAACTCAATTACACATTCCTTTGTTTATTCTCCATTATATGGCCAGAAAACGTTTGCCTGTAAGTGGGTCATTCCAGAATTGGAGGACATTTGGGCTTCAAAATTCTTGAAAAATAAACCTTCACTTTTCTGATTTTCTGCTACATATTCATCAATAATAGGTAATAAACTATCAAAGACTTGATTAGCTCAGCTTACAGATCAATGGTACAATTTTTATTACATGATTTACTTGGTGTTTACAATACTTGGTGCAACCCTGTTACCAACACTGAGCAACCTGAAAAAAGTACATTTTTGATTTCTGAAATATAATTCCTTTTTCATTAAGTAAATAAAGTAACATTCTCTCTGAATAACCATTTGATTTCACATATTACTTGATTTAAATTAATTTTAACAACTTTCAAAATCTGTGTCACCCAACTTTTTAATAATGGCATGTTTCACTTTACCAATTTCAGCATTTATTGTACAATATTTACTCTAACACATTTTGCATATGATTGCATAAACTCTTTAAAGGAAAATGGGTCAAACCCTTTTGAGCTGAGAAAGTAATTTAGGATTATTTTCAATTAAAATGATACGGTAACAGGGTTGAAATTAGGGTAACAGGGTTGCATAAAGTAAGATGGATGACTAGCTACATTATTTTTGATTATAGATCATCATATAAAAGTGACAAATAAATGCCCAAGACACCAAAGTGTTCTTTGAATAACTTTTAATACCTTCTGTTGCACTTTTCCTCAAATAACACCCTAAAAATAGAAGAAATAATAATAATTAAAGAAACTTTACTGAAACTTGCCCTTTGGTTCAGAACATTGCTTTTCAACCTTTGATGGCTGGCTGCCCTAGCCTATCAACATATTCACTCTAACACTTGACTCTTAACACTGAAAACCTGTCATCTGCTTTAGAACATCGGTCTTCTAATATTCCACTTTACTCTTCATGGCTGACCAGAGTGTTCCATTGGTCTTCTGCGATGGCCAGGTGGCGTGAGGTAACATTTTGTGGCGGTGAAATGATGGTCAGAATATCCTCAAAGGGATACCAATGGACATCCTCCCTCAACGGCCAGAAAAAGCGGTTTTCCCCCACTCTGTGCATACATTTCACCTGGCAGTGGGTCTCATTCACCTCTTGGATGATCCCTGGGTAGATGTGGCCCTCATACAGCACAGCACACCATTTACCCACAACCTCTGGAGTATGCCACTGCTCTTCTTCTGGTCTGCTGTGTGTTAGGTCTTCTGTGTGGTCATCTGTGGAATTAAAGCTGAAGCTTTTCGTTTTCTGGCAGTTACATTCCAGATTCCCATTTGCAGAACACATGCAGCTGATGTCGCGGTAGAGCATTTTTCCAGGTGAAAGAGTAATCACCTGGCAAGGCAAGATCAGTCATACACAAGTTAGTTCAAAGTGCTTTAACTAAATAAGAATCATGGAGAAATAGTGAAGTGAATACCTGGTGAAGCCTCATTGTGGATGGTACCGCTGGAAGGTCAGCCGGCATTTCCTTCACTGCATCATCTACATCTTGCTCCTGGATGTAAAACAACTTTACCTTTGACTGACCATCATTCAGAGCTTGGTAAAGGGACATTGTCGTGGGAATATCAACTCCTTGGCTGACAAGCCTGTCCCAGGTTGAGAGCTGGAGCTAGATTGTGGATATTCTGACCTAAACGGGATTTCTGGTGTGACTTGAGGTTCAGGGGTGATTGGAGGGGTTATTAACCCTTCAGATAACTTTCTCCTGGCTTTACTCCTCTTATGAGCCTCTCTCCACTTTTTTTGTTGGGCTCGCTGTCCTCTCTCACTGCAGTCTTTTTGAAGCAACTTCTTTCCTGTTTCTACATCTTTTTTCCATTTCTCTCTTTCTTTGAGTAAGTACTGTTGTCTCCTTTGTACATCAGCATCACACTTGGCTCGGTAGCGTCTCTGCTTTTCAGCAGCACTCAATGGTGGGCCACACTGTATGAAAAACAATTTATCTAACTTAATTTAGTGTCCCCTATTATGAATTGTAACTCATTGTTTGAATACAGTTTTATTTATGTAAAGTTAATCATCCCATCGAGGTAGTTGCTGCAACCATAATCCATTTGGACTACCATTAGGAAATAAAAGGAAACAATTCAGTATGTAAAATTCAGAAATGTGTTTACAATATGTAGAGTAACTAAATTATATCTCAGATAATGTAAATTCTTGAACTGAATTACAAATAATAGTTTCTAAAGTCTGAGTAAACTGGAGGAGGTGCAACCCTGTTAATGTAGTGCAACCCTGTTACTCTAATCACAGCAACAGGGTTGCAGGTAACAGGGTTGCAAATCCATACTAATGCTAGCTTTCTCTCAGGAGTAGAAGCTAGCTGTTTAGCTAGCTGTTACTGCTGACCAAGAGGGCAAACTTACTTATGTAAATAAGTAAAGAAAAAATAAAAACATAATTGTCTTATTTTGATCATATGCATAACAGGGTTGCATGAGGTAGAGTGAGACATTCAATCAAGGCTAACTATGTTATAAAAATATAAAAAATAGAAGAGAGGACATACCTTTGCTCTACCCATTCTTTTGGAAAACTCTTTGATGATGTCAAGTCGAGCGTATCATGTGATTCACTGCTTTCTTCTTCTTCTACCATGCTAAAAAAGTTATGGTAACAGGGTTGCGTACATGTTGTGGGACACACATTCCATGAATAATAATTATTATTTGAAATATTATGTTTATTAAAACAAATGTTCCCACAGTTACAAGAGACAGCAATGAAACAAACAATACCAAAAAAGTGAAATTTAAATTTCATTTTAACTGTTTTATTTGAGATTCAATTTGGTCATTGGGGGGTGGGACAAGAGAAAAATTGCATTTTAGGGGGTACTCCAGACTTATTTGGTATTTTTAAAACTATTTTCAAGCATTCTTTTCTCTTAGTTTTTTTTAGATTTGGTCTCAGGACAAGTAAATTTACTCAGAAACTGCATGTTTTAGTATTTTGTATGTGGATTATTCAAAATTTGATGGGTGGGACGTAAAATGTCCTCCAATTCTGGAATGACCCAAGTATTATATGTGTTTAGATGTTTTAACACATTTAGAGAATGTTTCGCTCAGTAGGAAATACATTTGCTAATCCGTACATGCTAACCGCTAGCATCGCTATGTATTTTCCTATATAAGTTAGCATTAAGCTAGCGGACTCGTTTCTCAGTTTAAACATGGTACTTTATGTTTGTATGTGAATGTATTCATTAAAATCCTATGATGAGATGAGTAACATATATTTGTATGTTTGTTTAGTTTTACAGTGATTCCTAAATAAAGTGGGAAAGAAATCTCAGCTTCTTTATTGGGAAACTGTTCGCTATCTGCCGAGCCGGTGTAGCAGGCTAGAGGACGTCACACACACAAGCAGGGGCAGAATACAGGTTGAAGGTTTAGATGACGAAATAATTAGAGTGAGCTGGTGGAGGTCAATGGGAGAGAAACCGTCTACATTACACTGTAACAAATTTCCCCCGTTAAATTACAGTAAACTACTGGCAGCTACAGTTGCCAGCATGATACTATAAATTTAACGGTATCTTGCTGTTGCTAAAATTTACAGTTTGCTACTGTTTTTGTAAAAACTGTTATATATTTACAGATTTTTACTGTGAACTGCAATACATGTATAATACATAATACTCATACATTAATTAACTGCTAGCAAAAGAGACTACAGAGATATTTTTTCTAAACCTTGTGATTTGATAAAATACTTCTTGGCAGTTCTGCTACAAAACACCATGTCTTTGAAATTGAAACTTCAACTTTTGAGACAAATAACACAGCTTCAATGTGTCTTTTTAGACCATTACTCTATTTATTAAGCTTGTGAAAATAAAATAAAACATTCAAGAGCATTTAGGACAAATAAACAGAAACAGAGTGAATAATTTAGACTTGACTTAGAGTGTGGTTAAGAGACTAACAGAGTGTGTGAGTGTGTGTTCACTGACTTATATAAAGTCCCACTCAAAGTCCATTCATTTCTTTAGTAGACTGGAGACATGAAGGTTTACTGATGTCATCTTTTTCTGGGTGACTTTGCCATGTCCAATCTTGGAGCCTCTCTCTGGATTTATCCCATTGAACCACCTGAAAAACAAGACTTGATATGAAGTTTACTAATTGAGATAATAATATAAATCTTTTATATAGCAAATATTTCCTCCTATCAACAACACTGTTCTTTACTACCTTAACTGTAAGTGATGTTACATTTTCTAATCTTTTTTAGGAATTACACACTGTCAGTCAATACAGTTTCTAAATTCAATGATAATTTCCTCCACAATGAGGAGAGAGAGTTTATTTTGATTAGTGTCAGAAAAGCTTCCTTAACATGCCCCAGTGATCAGATGTTTTGGGCAGCTTGTATGTGACCTGTGAGATGAAACTCAAGGAACACAAAGTCCTCAAAGCTGCTGTGAGCATAGTACCAGCAGAAGGATGTGAACATCTAACCTCTAAATGAATTCCAGTGAACATGCAGTGTCATCTCGGTAGTGAAGACTGAAGCTATAGTAGTAGAAAAGACAGCAGCAAGCCTGGACAGAAAAGCTGACTAGATGTCATCCTAAATGACGTGCCCCTCAGTGCTGATCATTCAGTGGCGAAAACAGCTTCCTGGTGTTTCACCTGAAACTCGACAAAGACAAACCCATTTCAGCATTGACACCACTGTTGTCACACTAGAAATGATACTAAACTGATTTAAAATAAGAAATGTATTTTTAATACTATATTGATCATGGACTGATCTGAATTGATGAGTATTTGCTGCATGCATTATGTGTGTGGTGTAATGTAAAAAAACAAAAAACATTAATTACACTTGCAAGAAGGACCAACCCCTCCAGGGTCTCAGAGAAGTGAGCCATCAGCAGTTGAATGGTGCAGGATGACAGCAGGTTAGACTCAGTGGCAGGACTCCCAGACATCCGCAGTGGTGGCTTTGTTCTTGAAGAACTCCATGTTGGCTCCTCCACACTCCTCCATAACTAGCTCAAGTCCATGCAGCACTTTTTTACTTTAAGTTTTCTCACGGCCCCTCTGCCTCAGGCGGCCACTTATAGTACTCCAGACCAATTAAAAGGAGAAATTTCATCATTAGTGTAAGGATATAAGTTCAAGCAAATACATATGGAACCCTCAGAAAATAAAATCCAAACAATGTCCACTTTCAGGCTGGTCGACCCATCGCACCTTCCAATGGACCTTTCCCTGCCTAGCCCCAATTTCCCTAGGCATCAAGAAAAGAAGAAAACATCTGAGGTCCCAGTGTATTTACCCCACAACAAAAGATATCATCCTTCAAACATTACTCATACAATATAGAAAATCAAAAACTAAGTCAAACATAAAAATATATCACACAACAGTTCCTCAGCAGCGTCGACTGTTGTATCGATGATGTATTGACTCTGGATATTGTATCACAGTGCTGTTGTCTTGTTGAGAGTCCTCCAATCCATTCTTACTGTCCATGTTTGAGTATCTGAATCCCCTCATAGTGGTCTTTCCCCCAATATTATTCTGGAAGAAAAGAAAACACCAACCAGTATCTTTTGCAAAACAACAGATGTAAATTGAAACATCAAATACAAAATGCAACCCTATAAGTAAATGTGAAATTCACAATATCACATCATTTCAAATTATAAATCACATTTTCCATTTCCCCCCTTTTATCATATCACTCTATAGTGAAAAGATAAAACAATAAGAATATCAAAACTATAATTAGATATGAATATTCAAATGGATTTGTCTCCAACAGTTCACCTTCTATCACTACTTTTTCATCACCATCTATATCACTTCCCTTCTCTTTCATAAAACTTGCTTTAGCTCTCTTTCAAACAGCTCACATACCACAATTCTTCAAAATTCAGTATACACACAACCTTCAAACCAAAATCTTTCTTTGCATATCTTATTCCCCTCTCTCTATTCTTTGACTTTGTGGATGATTGATTGCTCCAAACCATCTAATTCCCAATTTTTACAAAATCAATTTCACCGTCTTATCCACAAACTCTTTCCCATTATCTGAGGATATCTAATCTGGAAGTCCCCACCTGCTTATGACCTCTCTACACAAGAACTTGGCAACAGACTGAGTGTCCTTCCACTTGGTTGGACAGGCTTCTGGCCATCGCAAAAATCTGTCCACAACTACTAACATGTATCTCTTACCTTCAACTGGTTTTATCATAGCATGCAACAGTTTCATTATTTGAGCGTGATGCTGTATTGGAGAACCATCTGTTTTCTTAAACCCTCAACTCTTCCACACTGATCCAAACAAGTGACATACATTATGTGCATATGCGGAATCAGTATATTGTCACTCCTTTACCTTCCGCCAACCTGTATTTGATTAAGTTTTCTAAGGGTCTCTCGATCCTGCTCTTTCTGATCATGTTCCTTTTTCCTATATGGCTCCACTTGATGGGCTATATGATCCGTATAAACACTCTTTGTCATACTTCCAAGACCAACCACCTCTGCCAATTTGCTCCTCACTGGTAAGGGCAGCCCCTTCTGTATTTTAGCCCGCAAAATTGACTGCTCCATTTGATTCAAGTCCGGATCATTTCCTGTAATATTTCTCCACACTTGATGGGCTCTTGACACATAGGCCCTCGGGTTTTCCTCTTGTCCCAGTGGCTCAATAAAAATATTATCAGGATGTACATTGGTCTGAAATGTATCTTTCAATGCTCTCCACACTCGACCTCTACTTGCAGCAAACAACTCCGGATCATTCACAGCAGTACCTATATATCGGTCCAGTCCAGCTTTCTGCAGAATCTCTTCGATAGCTGGAACCCCAAGGAGATTAGCCAAAAGTCTCTTGATATCTCCCATGGCAGCTTGTGTTCCCACCATAATCTCTTCCAACTTCGAAATCCAAGGATGTGCTCCATCTTGAAGAGTAGGTAACTTCTCAAGTATATCTGACATGTCTGTATTCTGCCAAGGCTTGTACTCCAAATTCTGTCCTTGAACAACCACTGGACACATCTTCCCTTTTCTTGGGCGGAGTGTATATCTCCTACCTAGTTTTTGAGAGTCTTTTTTCCGCAAATCTTTCTTCTGTTTCTGCAACCACCTTAATTGGTTCTCCCATACTTTGTGGTCTTCTGGTCTAGACGACTCATGCAAATATGAAAGGCATTGGTTCATACTTTTCTCAACCTCTTGTAAGGCCGTCTGTCTCTCCTCTTCTATTCCAGTGCTAGTTGCTGCAGGGAAAAAACCTCTTGAAGACGAAGGAATCTGCTCCTCCCAATCACTGTCTCCATTCTCACTTTCGCTAGAGCTATCATCTTCTGAGTCCTCTGTCCTCCATGTTTTATCTCCTCTTCTTTCCGCTCTAGCCAACATCCTCCTGACTTTAGGATCATATCCACCCACAATCTCTTCCGAGTCACTCTGATCATCCTTAGCTCCCAAACGTATTGTTTTCCTCTTACTTTCAGAGCTTGGATACATCGTTATAGTCGTTTCCGCTTGTCCCACTTCTATCTATTACTCGATCATTTTCATCTTTGATTTGATAATTACCCCCCTGAGTGATCACTGGGAGCTGGGGATAGACTTCCTCAAACTTCACCTTCTTTTCATAAGGTGGGGGTTTCTTCATTGAATCCACATGTGAGAAAGATGCATTAACTTCTGCCATTAGTTTTTCTGTTTCCTTTGCATTCTTTCTTATTTCCTCTACACTTCTATCTCTCTTTTCTTTTGCAACTTTTATCAATTTCTGTCCCTCATTTTCAAACAACTGAAGAACACCAAGCTCCACTTGTCTCTTTTCTTTATGTTTTTCCCCTTTTTTGCCCTTTTTTTGTTCCGCCTTATATGTAGACACAAGTACATGCATTATTTTAATTACATCTGGGTTAAGAGTTCCTTCCACTAGCCATGGTTAGTCAATTTCAGGCCAGCGCTTATGCCATTTCTCCGATATCTTTGCGATACATTTGAATAAAGGATTATTTTTCTGTACTACATCAACAGGAGTAATTACTTTCGGAATTTTAATTTCCTTTTCCGACATTGTAATAGCTTCTTTAATTATAAATTGAAACTAATTACTAAAACTACTTTAAATACTTAACCTATTTCTCCCTATTTTTTTTAATTTTATTTATTATAAGTCACTATTTTACCACAATCAATAAATTTACCAACTTCAAAGGAACCAAAAACTTAATCAATATAACAATGAATCCACAACACTAAGTCCACATATGATATCTACTAAACACACAATCAATCTACCAAATTATGTGTAAAGTCCCTTCAGATATTCCTGCCAACAAAAGTCCAAACCTATATAAGGCTCAAAAGATCACACGCTCCTACAAGGGACCAAGTATCACCAAGTGTGTTCCTGTTTTCAATAAACAATCTCCTCAAATCACCAAAAACCTCAGCATTCCATCCCCAACACCACTCAAATTAGAATAAACCATGCACAGAGAATAAAACTCACATTTACCACTCTGCATTCAACAGCATTAACCCCATAATTATATTCTATTGACTAAATACGTTAACAGGTCAGTCCGTTGCCAAGCTTCTCCTTTAAACAACTACAACATATAATATGTTATGCATACATAACACTGTTTAAAATACAGGTGTTTGTGAAAAGAGTTTGTGTATAAAACTGCACTGGCCTTGAGCAGACTGGATTCAGGAGCTGCACACACTGTCGTCAGCAAGCCTCAATCCATGTGACGCCTTGGCCAGCTGCCATCCTTCTCCTACCCTCCTTTTTTTATAAAACTGAAGTCATTATAATTGGTCCTGGAAACACATCAGAAATAAACTTAATGATGTAGTTCCACTAGACGCCATTGCCCTGGCTCCAGTCTAATTGTGAAAGAATCTGGGAGTCATCTTTGACCAGGATGTGTCCTTTGACCCACATATAAACAATCTTCTAGGACTGCCTCTCTTTTTCACCTGCGTAATATCACCAAAATTAGACATTTTCTCTGTCTCAAAAGATGCAGAAAACTAGTCCATGCATTTGTTACTCTAGGCTGGACTACTGTAATTCATTATTATCAGGCTGCCCCAACAAGTCTCTAAAGACTCTGCAGCTGATTCAAATGCTGCAGCACGATACTGACAGGAACTAGAAAGAGACCATATTTCCTGTGTTAGCCTCTCTAACATTGGCTCCCAGTCAAATCCAGAGTAGAATTCAAAATCCTCCTCCTCACTTACAAAGCCCTTAATGGTCAGGCTCCATCTTACCTTAAAGATCTCATAGTCCCCAACAATCCCACTAGGACTCTGCGCTCCCAGAATGCTGGTTTACTGCTGGTTCCCAGAATTTCTAAGAGTCGAATGGGAGGCAGAGCCTTCAGTTATCAGGCTCCTCTACTGTGGAACCTTCTCCCAGTTTCGGTCCGGGAGGCAGACACCCTCTGCACCTTTTAAGAGTCTGCTTAAAACTTTCCTCTTTGATAAAGCTTATAGTTAGGGTTGGCTCAGGCTTGAACCATCCCTTAGTTATGCTGCTATAGGCCTTAGACTGCCGGGAGATCTCCCATGATGCGCTGAGCTTCTCTCTCTCTCTCTCTCTCCACAGTATGGATTCATATCCCATAAACATGTTATTAACTCAATATCTTCCCTTTCCCGTAGTATTGTGCTCTTCCGTCTCTCTCTCCTCTTCTGTTACTTTCTGCAGGTACTTCTGCCTCTGGAGCTATAGAGTTTGATCTGTGATGACAAGCTGCCTGCTGCTCCCACAACCCTGCTCAACACCTGCTGTTATAATTAGAAATTACTAGCACTGCTAGTACTGCTTCTAGTATTATTGCCTGCCCCCCCATCTCAGCCCAACCGGTCAAGGCAGGTGGCCGCCCACCCTGAGTCCGGTTCTGCTCGAGGTTTCTGCCTCTTAAAAGGAAGCTTTCCCTTGCCACTGCCACCTAGTGCTTGCTCATGGCCGATTTGTTGGGTCTCTCTCTGTAAATATCATAATATAAAGAGTATGGTCTAGACCTGCTCTATATGAAAAGTGCTATCAGATGACTTTTGTTGTGATTCAACGCTGGGGGCACTAGCGAGTAGGCGATGGAGTAGGCAGCACAAGCAACATGCTCTGCTGAACTACGACACATCGCTCTGAGTTAATTCTTTTTTTAGTATATGTTATTTTTATTGTGATGCCGTAGTGCAAATGGCCTACAATTTGCAAAAATTCGAGTTCACCGGAGGAGCCAACGCAACTGGGCCCAAAGCCTCAAGCTCAAGTAATTCGCCACCCAGGTGTAATACACCTGAACCTGAAGACCAAATGGATGTCGCGGACCTGAAAGCAGAAATTCTCACGGCGTTGAAAATGGATATAGCTATGCTGCTCAGGTCGGAACTCAAGACTGCATTGGCCGAAGATTTTGAAAACATCAAATCCGAGCTACAGGCAGTAAAAACGGAGCTAGCAAACAATACAGCAGCGATTCGCTCCGATGTGGAGACGATGAAAACAACAGTGGCACACATGGAGCAGGGGCTCTCGTCATGCTCAGACGACGTGACTTCATTGCTAACAAAAGTGGGGAAACTCGAGACAGAAGTCGGCAACCTGCGGGAGAAATGTCTTGATATGGAAGGAAGAATGAGACGCTCCAACATCCGAATCCTAAATGTCCCAGAGACCCCAGGCTCAAGCACACCGACAGCTGTCTCCAAATTACTAAGAGAAGTGCTGAGAATAGACAAAGAAGTCTGATCGACCGGTCTCACAGGGGTCTACAGCCGAGAAGCCAAGACAGTAAACCCCGTGTCATCGTGGCAAAAGTCCACTATTACCAAGATTGTGCCGCCAGATCCGCCTTCAGCGAGGTGAGACGACTACTTCGTGGACGAGACGGTGTTAAATACGGCCTTCTCTACCCAGCTCGACTCCGGATCACGTATAACGGAACTGAGAAGCAGTTTCAAAACGCGGGAGAAGCCATGGCCTATGTGAAAACCAGAATCCTACCGGACTCTTCAAAAGACTGACCATAACCTGAAATGAGTGGGAATAGCCAAATTCTACGTCTGAATAAGGTTGGTGCTGTCTATTTTGTCACGCAAGCACATCACCTTGACCGATACACTTTACAGAGCCAAATGGCTCCAGTTTGTTCCAGATGAAGTAGAGAGCACCTAAAGTATCAAAACTGTGCTGTTTTTCACTCTTTTATTGTATTTACAACAGATATAATAATTTGACTGGTCAGAATACAGTTGTGTGTCTCTATCAGTATCATTTTCCTTTCTGTCTATGCTCAGCACTCAGACAACAGAAGAAATAATTTTTATTTTTTGTCTAAATTTGAAACATTTTCTAAGGTGCCTCATACAAAATTATGTTTTACAGCAGAGTTTGTTCTTTTAGAGCCAGTATATCCTCACACAAGCACTTAAATGTGTAGATACTGTTGCGAGGGGTTTTGGAATCACCTTGTTCTTTTAGGTGAGGGTTGGGGATTTGCTGTACCTGGGTTTACAATCATGCAGGCAGACTTAATGCACCGCTAATCTTTCTCTGTTTTGAATATGGCTACGACTAACACAAACTTTTCAAACAAATCAGCTAATTGTGATGTAACCTTTGTAAGCTGGAATGTAAAATCCTTGAACCACCCCACTAAACGAAAGAAAGTATTGACTCATTTGAGAAACTTAAAGGCGGGAATTGTCTTTCTCCAGGAGACGCATCTCCGAACCTTTGACCATTTTCGACTCGGGAGGATGGATCAGGCAATCATACCATTCTAATTTTCATTCCAAATCTAGAGGTGTGGCCATCCTTGTTAATAAGAACATCCCATTTGTTATGTCAAAGGTTGAAACAGACTCCTCAGGGCGTTACATAATTGTAGTGGGCAGACTGTATAACACACCAGTTGTCCTAGCTAACGTATACGCACCGCATTGGGATGACAGTACTTTTTTTATAAATTTCTTTGCTCATATCCCCAACATGGATACACATTATCTTATCCTCGGAGGGGATATGAACTGCACAGTATCACCTACTCTGGACCGTAGCTCGGGGAGCCGTAGCCCTAGGACTGCGTCCAAATCCAGTGCAGCGTCTCAACTGCAGCTTTTTCTTGATATGAATGGTATAGCTGATGCATGGCACTTTCAAAACCCTATGGCTAGAAGCTATTCCTTCTTTTCTCCTGCATAGACTATTTCTTTTTGGATAAAAGCCTTCTTTCACTAATAAGAAAGTGTGAGTACCAAGCCATAATTATTTCAGATCACGCTCCCCTGTTGATGACTCTATGTATACCAATTTCCCATGCCAACTATCACCCCTGGCGTCTTAACACTTTACTACTTTCAGATGAAGACTTCATTAAATTTATCTCTTCTGAAATAACTTTCTTTCTTGAACATAACCAGATCCCAAGAATGTCTCCTTTAACAGTATGGGAATCTATGAAGGCGTACCTGAGGGGACAAATAATATCATATAGCACACAACAAAGAAAACGTCACAATATGAAACTTGAACAGCTAACAAATGATATTCTCAAATTAGATACTACACTAGCTGTCACCCCATCCGATGATTTATTCAAACTGCGATTAACTCTTCAGAGTTTAATCTGCTATCAACAAGACACATTGAAAATCTAATAAATAAGTCACAGAGTAAAGCATACGAATGTGGTGAGAGGATAGGGAAGATTCTTGCCCATCAGCTCCACCAGAAAACTGCGGATAGAATTATAGCTGAGATAAACGATGAATCAGGCACTAAGCATATAGATCATTCTGAGATTAATTTATGTTTTCATAGATTTTACTCGAAGCTGTATGTGGCGACCATGCTCTATTTGATTCATTTTTCAGGAAAACTAAGGTCCCCATAATTAATAACAAAACTGCATCCGAACTAGACGAACCATTCTCTGTACAGGAGCTTATGAATGCAATTAAGCTCATGCAAGCTGGAAAATCCCCAGGACCCGATGGGTTCCCGAGCAAATTCTTTAAAAAATTTGCAGACCAGCTGTCTCCTATCCTGCTCTCTGTATTCGAGGAGTCACACGCCACTGGTTCTCTTCCTCTAACTATGCGACAAGCGATCATCTCTCTTATTCCTAAAAAAGATAAAAACCTTCTAGATTGTGGCTCATACTGTCCCATTTCACTCTTAAATGTAGACAGTAAAATCCTTTCCAAAATGCTGGCCTGCCGATAAGAGACAGTCTTGCCCTCAATTGTAGCCGACGATCAAACTGGTTTTATTAAAAGTCGTCACTCCTTTTTTAATATTAGACACCTATTTAATATTCTTTATGGTCCCACTCCGCCCGACATTCCAGAAATATTATATATAATCACTTGACGCTGAGAAAGCGTTTGATCGGGTGGAGTGGGATTATCTCTTTTACACTCTCAAACAATTTGGCTTTGGTGAAAAATTCATCTCCTGGATTAAAGTTCTGTATTCTTCTCCACTTGCAGCTGTCCGAACAAACAATAACCTCTCCTCTTACTTCCATCTCCATCGTGGCACCCAAAATATCAGGATACAAAATTAATCTACAGAAGTGTGAAATTATGCCGGTGAATATAGCAGCTAAGCAAATTGACTTTGGTTTATTCCTGCTTAAAGTCAGTCCACAAAAATTCAAATACTTAGGAATCTGGATAACACATGCCTTCAAAGACATATTCAAAGCTAATTTTTCGCCACTATTGACTCGACTTAAGCAAGATATGGAACGTTGGAGTTTACTCCCCCTGTCATTAGGAGGCAGAATTAACATAATTAAAATGAATGTCTTGCCCAAATTCCTGTACATATTTCAGTGCATTCCCCTACACCTATCTAAATCCTTTTTCATGTCAGTGGACAATTTGGCATCGGGATTTATATGGAACAAGAAAAACCCCCGAATACGGAAAAGGATCTTACAACAGCATCGTAAACATGGAGGATTATCCCTCCCTAACTTCCAGCTTTACTATTGGGCTGCCAACATTAGGTCTATGCTGTTTTGGAAAGATTCTCCATCTGGTGACACTACCCCTGAGTGGTTACGAATGGAAAACTCCTCTTGTTTTCATACTTCTTTACACTCACTTCTATGCTCAAAACTTCCTCTTTCGGATTCCATATGTAAATTCACCTCAAATCCAATTGTGAAACACTCTTTTAGAATTCTGACACAGTTCAGACGAAGTTTTTCTCTCAGGGATCTACCCACTTGTGCTCCTATAACAAAAAACCACCAGTTCATACCATCAATCATAGACTGTGCTTTTCATGAATGGGCTAATAGAGGAGTTGCCACAATAGAGAATTTATTTATTGATAATACTTTTGCATCTTTTGATCAACTAAAGCTTAAATTTAACATCCCAAACTCTCATCTTTTCAGATTTTTGCAGCTCCGTAGTTTCATATCAACATCATTTACTCATTTCCCATCCCAACCACCCAACACCCTCCTAAATTCCATTCTCAAGCTTAATTCAGGTTCCAAAGGGAATATTGGGAACATATACTCCTTACTAAATACATATAATTTGGAACCTTTGATATCATTAAAGACTCAATGGGAGGGCGATTTGGGGTTTGAACTTCCTGAGGAGATTTGGGAAAGAGCTTTAGATAGAATACATTCCTCTTCAATCTGCTTACGACACACAGTTATCCAGTTCAAGGTCATGCATCGCCTTCATTGGTCTAAAGTGAGATTAGCAAAGTTTGCACCTAGCATCGATCCCATTTGGGGATCCCATTTGGGATCGATGCAGGCAAGCACCAGCCACACTCTCGCATATGTTCTGGTCTTGCTCAAAACTAGACAATTTCTGGCAGTCAATATTTAAAACTTTTTCAGATGTTTTACAAGTACCTATTGAACCTTCTGCCATTACTGCCATATTTGGAAAAACCCCACAAGACACTCACCTTAACTGCCAGGCAAAGAATATGATAGCTTTTGCATCTCTTATAGCTAGGCGATTAATACTCTTTAAGTGGAAGGAGAAACTTCCCCCAACCTTTAAGATGTGGATCAATGACCTTCTACACCATTTGGTACTAGAGAAGATTTGTTACTCTACAAGAGGATGTATTCAAAAATTTCATGCTACATGGAAATCTTTTTTAAGTTATATAGAGAAATAAGATGTCACTAATATTGGTGTTCTATATGACTGCTCCTGTACTATGTATAATTTGAAACCCATAAGGATCACTCTCAATCACTTGCTGATTTTCTTTTATTTACTTGTTTATCATGCTGTTTTGTTTTAATTAACCCTTTATTTATTTATTCTAACTGTATCACTTTTATTTATTTATATAAAATATGTACGATATGTACGTGATGCATGTAATACAAGTGGTTGCATACAATTCAATCAATATACTAGGTTGTCGAATGGTACAGTAATATTGTTGCAGGGATGGAGCGGGGGGGGGGTGTTTATGTTTATATTTGTATTATTTCTGATCATCTACACTTTGAATCTATGTACCTTGTACACTATCTCTTTATGTACAAATATAAACAAAAAGACTTGGAGTAAAAAAAAATAAAAAATTTAATTGAACCAACGCAGGCACAGGGAGAACATGTAAACTCCACACGAACCCGGAACCTTCTTGCTGTGAGGCGACAGTGCTAACCACTGGATTACCATGCTGCGCTTTTACAGTATGTGATCCCAGCATTGGTACACAAGGTATTAAGGAAACAGGTAGATCTCAAAAGCACAACTCAACAAAGTGCTCAGTAAACCATCTGAATATTATATGTAAATCATCTATTTTTACCATCTTTTTTTGTAAATCTGCAAAAAACAAGCCTGTTTAAAAAAAACAACATTCATATACAACTACCAGCAAATACATTATAAAGAAAATGTTTGGGTTGCCCTTAAAAAAAAAGTTTTTCTCTACTTAACAAACGTATAAAAAAAACTCGCTGAACTCACTGCCGAACAAGATCGACGAGCTATCCGCACTGAACAACCAGCGGATCTGCCATGAGAGCAGCTTGTTCATCTTTACGGAGACATGGCTAAACCACCTCGTACCGGATGCTAACGTGGACCTGCTGGGATTAACTGCCGTGAGAGCCGACAGAGACACTAAAGCAAGCGGAAAAAGCAAAGGTGGGGGACTCATCATGTATGTCAACAACCGCTGGTGTAACCCAGGACATATCTCCGTAAAGACAGTCTTGTGTTGCCATGACCTCGCTGTTAGCCTGTGGCCATATTATCTGCTGAGGGAGTTCAGTCACGTGATCACTGTCGGTGTTTACATTCCTCTGAGAGCGGACGCAGCCACTGCCTGTGAGAAGATCCACTCTGTCACAGCAAGGCTGTAGACACAGCACCCTAAGGCACTTATGATCATTTCTGGGGACTTTAACCATGTAACTTTGGACTCTACCTTGGCTGTTTTTAATCAGGTTGTAGACTGTCCTACTAGAAACAACAGGACAATTGATCTGCTGTATGTTAATGTAAGGGATGCATACAGAGCGACTCCCCTCCCCCCACTAGGGAAGTCTGATCACAATCTGGTTCACATACAGCCACGGTACACCCCCTGGTCCAAAAGCAGCCGGTGACAACTCGATCCATCAGGAGTTGGTCCCCTGAGATGGAAAGTGCCTTGAGAGACTGTTATAACACCACGGTCTGGGATGTGCTGATCAACCCGCATGATGAGGACATAGAGGGGATGACACACTGTCTGACGGAGTACCTGAACTTCTGCACAGACGTGGTCTCCCCTGTCAAGACGGTCCGCTGTTACCCTAATAATAAGCCATGGGTAACGAGGGAAGTCAAGGCTGTCCTCAACAAGAAGAAGGCTGCCTTCAGGAGCAGAGACAGGGAGGCCATGAAGGCAGCACAGCAGGAGGTGAAACACTGTGTGAGGGAAGCTAAGGACAGCTACAGGAGAAAGGTGGAGCAGAAGCTGAGGGAGAACAACATGAGGGAGGTCTGGGAAGGTATGAGGACCATCACAGGTCACAACACAAAGACCAGAGCTGTAGGGGGGACAATGGAGAGGGCGAACGAACTGAATGACTGCTTAAAAAAGGTTCAACTAGTCCTTGCCCCCCCAACCCCCACCCTCACCGCAGCCATCTCTCCTACCGGAGACTGGTGGGGGACTTTGCTGCATGGTGCCACACTAACCACCTACAGCTCAACACCTCTAAGATGAAGGAGCTGGTCATTGACTTTGGGAGGTCCAGACCAAGACCGCGACCAGTCCTGTTAGAGGGAGCTGAGTTGGAGGCTGTGGAGTCTTACAAATACCTTGGGCTGTGGCTGGATAATAAACTGGACTGGACAACATGCACCAGCCACTTGTATGGGAAGACACAAGGCAGGCTGTACTTCCTAAGGAGACTGCGGTCCTTCAACATTTGCAGCAAACTGCTGTGGACACTCTTCTCTTGTGTGCAATAACCTCATCCACCGCCACAGTGCAAGAATTTAACCACAGGCCATATACAGTTCTCAATATTTTGTATATTTAGCTAAGAGTTTACTGTTTATTTATTTTTTTATCCTATTTTTTTTATACCTACTTGCAAGCAGTTGTTGTTGTCGTTTGCAAACTGTCCTGTATGCTACTTCTTTCTTATAAGCTGCTGGAAATTTAATTTCCCTGAGGGAGTCATCCCAAAGGGATCAATAAAGTCAAGTCTAAGTCTCTAAGGTAAAAGCGCCTATAACAGGAAATAAAATTTAAGTTACTCAGTTCCTTTTTTATCATTATTTTAATGGCTCAACTTTCTCAACTTACACATTCGTTTCAATGTTATTAGATTATAAACCTTATTGAATTGTAGCCTACAGCACTAAGTTTGTCACTGTACATGTGTTCCACGTTATAAATCAAGTTGGTTTAAAAGAAAGCCTAGTGTAAGTGCAGTCGAATTCTCTAAATACCGCTGTTCTCTTTTCCTAGATCATTATCAGTTCTCCTTTGCATCTCCCCATGACCTCATGACGTTATCCATCGAAGTCAAGGAAAAGTGGTTAGGAAAGGAGATTATTTTGACTATTGGAGCGCGGCCCAAGTTGTCTAATACATCTAATACATCCCTGCGAAAGTCGGACATAATTTCTAACCAGCATGCATTGTTTTAATCCCAGCATGCATCGTGTCAAGTAAACGCTGCGCAACGCAGCATGAGGTGATGTATTATACATCCATGGATAATAATACATCGATAAGTCGAGCGCACCGAACGAATATTCAACCGCGGCCCGGATCCCCGCTGCCCGGCTGTGGCGTCACCTGGAAGTAGTCACGCTGGGCGGGATGACCGGAACAACAAGATGGCGGAGAATGAGGAGTTTCGGGTAGGCGAAGAGAAAAACACTGTTTGTGGCTTATTTCTGTCAACATATAAACATGAAGTGATATCTTTTAACAAATCGACTAGTCGGTATATGACGTCCCGAGCTGATGGGCTAAGAGGATAGGGCATTAGGCAGGAAGGTGCTCTTTCAGATCAAACCGTTTACATTTCGGTAGTTCGCCTAAATGCTAACAGTTTAAGACTAGCCAGTCCCTCCTTGTTCGCTTGTAACAACCAGAATTTAAAGTATATTTCTGTCATAATACATATCAGAAATATCGTACTGAGCTGCATTTCTATGATGTATTTCTTAGTTACGCTGCTGTTGTATTAGTTGAGAGTCGTTAAAGTTGTTGTGCAACCCATAAGTATTTCTAATGATATCTGTTGGAAATCGATGTCAGGCTGACAGTATCACCAGAATTTAACCGGCTAGCGAAAAGTTACATTTTCATCGTTTTGACAACTTCTTATCTGTATTGCACTGATACGAACAAACAAATGAAGCTGAGTGATGCATAGTCGCTCAGTAGAATTTTTTTTAGCTCGATCCGGTTAGTTACAGTAATTTAACATTAGTAACAAGGCTGATTAAAAGACGCCGGAGCCTCCAAACTAGGGACCAGATAAATTCAGTCTTTTGGACTGGAACAGCATTTATTTACCCGACTAACTTACTTATCATGTAAGTCAGTCACATGGCTACACTGTCTAATTGTGGCAGCTTCTAACCCAGAATCTAGTTTATTTACAGGGAAGCGGTGGCCACGTTCACAAACATTGCCTGTCTTATTGTGTAGCTACCATAAGAAGTCGCTAAATGCCATGAGCTGAGGTTCCACCTAGCAGCTGGAATTCAGTGGCATTTTAAATAAGTGACTTTATTCATTGGTTAAACACCTGAAACATGTTCTTGTTCCTGGAATTGTATGTTCATATTGTAAGCCAACTGAATGTGCCACTCTGCTATGTGTTCATATTATATTGGCTTGTTGTCAGATCTTCATTAGAATAAGTCAGCATTAGTGCTCAGCTTGTGCTTCATGTTTTGGTGTATTTATTTCTTATGTTGTATTCCAGAGGAGAGAGATTCAGGTGTTACTGTGTTTTGTTTGACAAATCACAAGATGTTGTAAATATGAGACTCTACTTGGGATTTTTGCATTCGCTGAAGGGAGGCTTTACTACAGCAGTGCAAATCAAAACCAAGGATCTGTATCACCAGCATTACTCCAGGATCATAAACACACCTGACTCTGATTTTAGCACCATAAGTCACTTTTGCTCTTTGCTGAGAGGGGAGTAATCATAGTGAACACTGACATCTCTGTCAGCAGGAGTCAGTCCTGTAACACAGACTTCAGCCTGTTGACTGGTGAAACAGCCGTGTGGAACAACACCAAAACCAGCATGAATCTCCAGCAACCAGCCCCTCTCATCCCCCCCGTCCACCCTGATGTGCAGATGAAGCCCCTGCCCTTCTATGATGTCCTGGATGTCCTAATCAAGCCTTCAAGTCTAGGTCTGTACTGTTTTCTTTCTTTTTTGGTTTAAAAGATAACACTCTAGGTTTTGCAACCATAATTTGGGGTGGGATTCATTTGATTTTTTTAAAATACAGTTGCATAATGTGAGGTGTAGTATTATAACAAAACAAATTGCTTTTCAACAAAATACTTTCCTGAGCATATAAAAATCTTTTTTTCTATATAATCCTTTCAACATTTAATAACGAAACCAAATTGTTCAAATGTGTTTAATGTTGTTAACACAACCAGCCAAGAAATAGCTTCATAATTAAAAACTATTAACTTGTAAATATGTCACTGTCCAAGTTATAATCGCCCCTGGGAAACTCTTATTTTTATGAAAGCTTAGGCTCTCACTAGGGCTAAACAAGGCTGAACAATTAATCAAAATATCATTAAAATGTCAGTATGGCCAAGTGCAATATCCAAATCACAGCAGCTGCAATTTTTTGATAAACATAAAATAGGTCACAACTTACCGTTATGAGTGAAGCATTGTGTTACAGAGATGCCCTGACCTGCAAGTGGGACCGACAGACCCCAGCAAACCACAGACAAAAAATTACATCATCATCATTAAAAAATAAAATTTGGAAGGAATGAAATTCAAACATTACCATTCCCACTAAAATTGTAATTATTTGCAATTGCAGTATTATTATTTTTTTCCACATCTTTTAGCACTAGCTCTCACTGTAATGGACATGCCTGAAAACAAAACAAATGTGGATACCTTGCATCAGCCAAACACTGTTGTTCAGTGCACTTTAGATTTAATGGATATGAGGTTGTATTTTATAATTCTTACACACAAACTCTGTAATCATACATCTTACACATCATACATACATACATCATACAATCATCTTGATGACATGAATGTTAATGACAAGTCATTAGCTTGGTAATCTTTCCTGTTTCTACCATCTATTCCATGTGATATGAACACAACATTAGTAAACTAAACAGTTGACCAAGCATTTATTGCCAGCTTTCAGTAATTGACAATTTGTTATACTTGGAACCATGGATACAGTTCGTTCCTGGTCTCTCTATTACGGGCACCTATACAATCCAATGCAATCCACTACAGTTAAAAGTTAAAAGTTTGGTGTTAATTAAGCTATATCCTTATTAGTGAGGTCAAAATCAGTGGTGGTGTTATACTGGGCTGCATTATATTAAATATGTGCTTCTAGACCCCCCCCCCCTCTTAATTTTTCTTGTTTGTAAATGAGGTGGACAAAACATTAGAAACACCTCTCTGTATAAAGTTGTTTATTTCTACACAGCTGCAACCTAAAACCTCAGTGATAAACAAATATAGAGAGATTAATACGTCTCTGACAGTGGCAGCTCAAAAATGATCATTATTATCTTTGTAAAGGTCAACTTTATGGCTGAGCTGTTGTCCCTTAAAAAGTGGTTCCACAGTGAGGCCTAGCAATAGTTAAGTTCCTGTGTGTATTGTCAGTGTGGGTAAAGTAAAGCCAACAGTTCAGTGCGTTCTAAGCAGACTTTATGATGTCATGATGTGGGAAATGTCATTATACATGTCCTCATTTGTGTCTTCAGGTGCAAGTACTGCACAGAGGTACCACCAAGAAAAATATTTCATCTTTGCCTTGACACCACAGCAAGTTCGAGAAGTATGCATATCCAGGTAGGACTGATTGTTCATAGCTCAGTTATTCCACAGTTACTGAGAAACTCATGGCTGTGTTTGTGATGGAAATGATAAATATGTTAATGATAAAATGTTAAGTCTCGTTTGTTGACAGGGACTTTCTACCTGGTGGCAGAAGAGACTATATGGTTCAAATTCAACTGAGGTGAGAATGTTCAGTTTTCTTAGCTGTAAAAAAAAATGATCTTGAAATTCTTACCAACTTGGTATTAAGTGAGCAACATGCCTCAAATCAAAATTGTTTTAATATAATGTTAAACAACTTAATGTTATTTAACATTGTAACATAACATTATTTTTTTCTTGATGACTCCAATCCCTCCTTTCATGAATGTGTCGACATCTGTTGCCATCTCACTTGTAGACACTGCAGATGAAAATTAGCCTATGGATAAATCTGACACATTTACATGATGGACCTTGGTGTTCATTAATTAATTTGTGCTGTCATTTTCTAAATAAAATAAACTTAAATTTAAACTTAAAAACACTAAACATACACTGTGGATAGGGGAAATACTTATTCAGAGCATAGCACGACAGTAGTCATCGTAACATCACATCATGTTTTTTAAATATATATCCCAGCTCTTAAATGGTTCTGTGTGTCAT
This sequence comes from Lates japonicus, assembly GCA_033238685.1. Lineage (NCBI taxonomy): Eukaryota > Metazoa > Chordata > Actinopteri > Centropomidae > Lates > Lates japonicus. Next base: position 75,330 of record BRZM01000014.1, read on the forward strand.
CAGGTTTTGCTTGTCAGAGACGAGTTGCCCTCAAGAGGATAATTACCCCAACAGTCTTTGTATAAAGGTCAATGGGAAACTTTTTCCTTTGCCAGTAAGTATTTGTTTTAGAGACCTGTTCCAATATAAAGCTAATCTAAATTTTGTATTTTACTATGAAGACACAAACAATATATTTTATTCCTGTAGGGTTATGTACCACCACCAAAAAATGGCGTGGAACAGAAGAGACCAGGAAGACCTCTGAACATTACCTCCCTTGTCCGACTCTCATCTGCAGTACCAAATCAGATTTCAGTGACATGGGCACCTGAAATTGGAAAAGTTAGTACAAAAACCTAAATGCGACTCTTTTAGCTTTTTTCCCCTTCTTTTTTCCTAACTTGAGTCAGACATTATGTTTGAGGACAGTAACTGTGAGCTCTCTGTTAAGATTGTGTAATCATATTGTTTTGCAGACCTATTCTATGTCTGTGTACCTGGTGAGGCAGCTGACATCACCACTGCTGCTGCAGAGGCTGAGGATGAAGGGCATAAGAAACCCAGACCACTCCAGAGCACTAAGTAACCTCAACTATGACAACACTCCATTGTTTCCTACTAGAAGTGAAGTTAAACCGCAGCAGTATTACCTTGACTAGGTTTTCACTAGGGCTGCAACAGTTAGTCAGTTGATTAGTCTAATAGAACAGAATAAGCATTATAGGCATTTTTAAGCAATAATGCCAAATATATGCTGGTCCCAACTTTTCAAATGTGACAGTGTGATGCTGTTCTTTGTTATACCTGATAGTAAACTGAATATCTTTTTTTTTTTTTGGACTGTTTTGGTCAAACAAAACAAGTCACCTGAAGACAACACCCTGGTCTGTGGGAAATAATTTCACCATTTCTTTTTATAGATAAAATGAATTTTCAGTTTAATAGAGAAAACAACCTGAAAATAATTGTTTGTTGCAGTCCCAGTCCAAAAAGTTTACATGACCTAAAAAGCACAAGCAATATATTTACATTCACAAAAGAAACCTGGTTACCCAGGAAAATCAGTTTATATGCACTGTAGTAACATGGTACCTGAAAATGTATGTATACGTGCAGGTCAGTAATCAGATTTCCATCCCACACTGACATTATTTCCTATGTATTATTTACTTATTTTAACTGTAGTAGTGATACACTACACTGCTCCCTGATTTTATTGTTTTAGATTTTTGTATGTGTGTTTGTTATAATGGTGCAGTGAGAAGACAGGCTCTGTAGTGAGAGAGTGAATGTCTCTAAATTTTACAAATAGTCACATCAGGTTCAAACCGGCAGGCAGGATTGGGCATTTTTAGGGGTGTAGCGATTTTGAAACTGAGACAGCAGCTGCAATATACATGTCCATAATCTTGTATTATGACACAGGAAGACAGGACCACAGCCGCATGTGTGTTTATGTGCGTGTTAACCGTGTGTGTGGACTGCACATGAATGTCTAAAATGATCACAATTATTTTTGATCCACTATGTTTATCAGTTATAAGGTGTTAAGAGTTCTGTTTGCATTTGCTGTAGCTATTTGGTTTGGCGATTTTTATATTGTTGAATTAATCTGTTCTTTTCCTCTGTACTCTCCCTTGCTCTCTGTGTTCCAGTTAAAGAGAAGCTGACAGCAGATCCAGACAGTGAAATTGCTACAACAAGCCTTCGAGTCTCACTTATGTGTCCGGTAAATGAAACTCTTGAGTGCAGTGTTTATGTGACTATAGCAAGTTTCAAATTGTTCTGACAGCACAAATTCTAGTTTGCAGAAAAAAGAATTAGCTTTACTGTATGTGTTGTGTGCATAGTTCAAATCAGGGTAGGGGTGGGATATCAGCATGCATTACTTTCTGCCATTCTCTTTTGAAACTACCACTGGCAGGGTTTTCCACATATGCATACAATATCCAGCTGGGTGAAAGAAGTGGCCTGCTCGAGGTTTTTTTTTCCCACATTCTGATAGATATTTCCTGCCTTACAGAGTCCATCCATTCATCCATTATCTATACTGCTTATCCTTAAGGGTCACAAGGGGGGCTGGAGCCAGTCCCAGCTGACATTGGGCAAGAGACGGGGTATACCCTGGACAGGTTGCCAATCTATTACAGAGCTGACATAAATAGGCAAACAACCATTCACACTCACATTCACACCTACGGACAATTTAGAGTCACCAATTAACCTGCATGTCTTTGGACTGTGGGAAAAAGCCAATATACTGACAAAAGCAGTTTTCCATCAAAAAATCACTGTTTCTCTGTGATCCTCTTCTCAGATTAGTTAAAATCCACATGTCCAGTGACAAAAATCCTTCATCTAGTTTAAGATCATAGTTATACTGCTAGAAAAAGTGACTGTGACATGACTTGAAACAATAAGAAAGTAGTCAGCTGTCACTGTTCCACCAGCAGATGTGCCAGTGTCCATTGATTAAATTGTCCTACTGAAATATACACTTGTTACATTTAATAAGTACATAAAAATGGTGTTTTGATACAATGCTGTTTGGCATATAGTTGCATTAATGGTCAAACTTTGTCCAAGGCACCATCAGTGCTTCCTGTTGGCTGTGCGGTCAGCTGTGCTAGCTTAGCCACCAGAGAAGTATAACATTCATCACATCAATGACCGTTTCCTACAACAAGTGGTTACTGTATCCAGAATGTTATGGCATTAGCTTCAAGTGTTAAACAGTACCTGCCAGTGCACAGTGGCATATGTACTAATGACATACTGTTTTCATTTGAGCGTTCATGAGCCCATGCATCTGTCTATAAGACTTTGTGGCGTGTAAGACCTTTGTGTTAAGTTAACCATTTTCTTCAATCATTTTTTTTGACTGACCTTAGTGTGTCTTGTCCTCCAGCTGGGTAAGATGCGGCTGACAGTGCCGTGCCGGGCAGTGACCTGCTCTCACCTGCAGTGTTTTGACGCTGCCCTCTACCTACAGATGAATGAAAAGAAACCCACTTGGATCTGTCCTGTGTGTGACAAGAAGGCTGCATACGAGAGTCTAATCATTGATGGGTTAGTTAAACAAATTCAGCCACTTCACACAAAACATGACCTAACAGTTGTTGCTTAGGCAATTGTACATTTAGATTTTGGTAGATTTCACAGTTAGTCTGTTAGTTGTTATGAAAGTTTATAAAAATTAATGAGAACCACAATAACCTATGTGTGCTCCTCCTGTGCTTTATCTTTATATTTAAGTATACAGAGTGATTGGAACTCCACTAATTTACATATTTATGTACTAGAGATGTCCTCAGCCAGTCCTAAGGTTTTATATTGGAGCAGATTTGGGCACATTTTAATGTAAGCAAAGTGCTTTACAATAAAGAAATTACATGTACTAAGTGCTCACATGAAAATAGACATAAGTGAACAAAAAAAACAGGGATAATAATAATAAAGATAAGATAAAAATAAAAACAGAAAAGGAATACATTAAGTGCATAACATAAAATGGAAAATAAAACCCACTGAATAATAATAATAACAATAACAATAAGAAGAAGAAGTTAAAAAATACAATACAGAAATATAAGAATGCGTAAAATCAAATAAAATGCAGCATTTTAAAGTAAGTGCAACAGTGCACAAGTGCAAAGCAATGTGTCCACATAAGAACTTTGAGACCTAAAAACAGGTTAATGGATCAGAAGCTTAGAAACCCACCAACAAAGTCAGTCTGCTTGTGTGATCAGTTAGTGTACAATAACTGTACATTACAATAACTGTACACTAACAGGTGATTTAAATGTTCTATTCTTTGTTCAGTTTATTCTTGGAGATCCTGAACGACTGCTCAGATGTGGATGAAATCAAGTTTCAGGAGGATGGAACCTGGTGTCCCATGAGACCAAAAAAAGAGTCAGTCAAGGTCCCCTCTCAGTCAGTTCCAAAAATTGAGAGTAAGTACATCATCTTGATGCTTTGAAATGGTCCTCCTAACAAGTATTGTTTGTGGAACAAATCCTGCTAAATCTTATTCCTCTGTGCCACAGAGCACCACTGTTGTCCAAAAATGTTGCTTTGGCTGACATGTTCCCTCATTACCATGAACACACACACTATAGTTCGACTCAGTCCCACCGATACTGTTGCCCCAAATATTCACTATAGCACCAAATAATCCTCTGCTGATAATAGTCCCCGACAAATGAACTATTCTCTCCTGTTTCAGTAATGTGGCCAGTTGATTTACTGAACCTTTTCAAAACTGAAACTATTGTGAGTTGTTTTTATTGATTTTTGTCTTCAGTAGAAACCAGTGGACTTGAGTGCTACAGACAGGATAGGAAAATCAAAAAGCATGGAGAGACAGACTAACGTATTAATGGTTTTGGTCTTTGTGGAATTAAAAAAAATCTTTATATGTTAGTGACCATGTACAATTTAAACATAAATGCTGCCCTTTGACGTATTATACTAGAATTTGCCTCAGGCTAATTTTCATCTGCAGTCCCCGGCAGGTCACAATTTGACAACCAACAAATGACATTAACATTCATCGAACAACCAAATGAGCAGATAAACCACAAACAATGCTGTATCACACATGGTAATACACACCCCCTGTCTGTCCCTCACACAAATGCACACACTATCAGCAGCATGAGTAAAAAACAAAAATAAAAAATAAGAGGAATAAAAGTAAGGACAAGCAAAATATTTGGCTTATGTAGTCAGTGACTGCAGTGTTGAGTGGTTTTTAATATATTTTTTAGTTTCAGTGTTGACATTAAGGCAAATCTATAATAATACCAGCTAGGGCTGGGTGGTACAGCTTCAGATTTAGGTATAATTTGAAGCAGGGACGATAGCAGTGTCATTTTTCTTAAAACCACTCAAACCACTGTTGTCATAGGAGACATTTCTCAGACTTTTCAGGTTCATCAATGAGAGATGACTATTATTATTATTGATGGCCAGCAGCAACACTGGGGATGTGGATAAATGTGGGCAAGACACAGCAGTTCAACGAGGTAACCATCATGCACAGGTGGGGTAAGCTGGCAGTGGAGGTAGTCACAGAGCCGAATCAACACCTGTCTAAAAAGGAGACCTGGCGTTGCCTGACAGACACTGACACTCTTGGGACACTCTTGTACTTTCTACTAAAATGGAGTAAATGATAGATTTAAAGATTTACAAATGATCAAACTAACATGATTAACTGACAGCTGGTAGAATGTGTAGAAAGTGATATGATGGAGCAAATAGGTTTAAACTGTGGACTGTATGATCCTGTTACTACCAAATTCTGGGATGTCTGTGAATGAAATTTACAGGATAAATGTACTTAATTCAGCATCAACCCAGTCATGAGCAGGTAATGAAATGTTTAGCCTACTTGAGGTGTCCTCTTAGCTGGAGACTTTCCTGTTGAGAATCTAGAATGGAAATCTCCATCAGCAGGGTCTGGAGCCAACAACTTTTTGCACAACTTCAGGTGGAGTTCCAGAAGATTTTGTATGGTTGCCTTGTGATGATTTCACCAGTCTGTGTATATGTCTGTGTGTTTAATGGATTGGTATCAGCACACACGTGTGTGTTTGTGTCCGTGTGTGTGTATACAGTCATGTGAAAAAGAAAGTACACCCTCTTTGAATGGTTTTACGTATCAGGACATAATAAAAAATAATCTGGTCTTAAAATTAGGTAAATACATCCTCAGATGACCGATACATGACACATTACTCCGTGTCATTATTTATTTGACAAAAACTAGGCCAAAATGCAAAGCAGTGTGTGAAAAACTAAGTACACCCTTACTGCTTTCAAAGGAATTAAGAGGGTAAATAGCAGCCAGGTGCTGCTGATCAAATGCCCTTGATTAATTGATCATCAGCAAGTGTGTCTACCTCTAGAAAAGCAGGAGTTTTGGCAGTTTGCTGGTCTGGAGCATTCAGGTGTGTGTTAGCACAATGCCTAGGAGGAACAACATCAGCAGTGATCTTAGAGAAGCAGTTGTTGTGCCCATCAATCTGGGAAAGGTTATGAGGCCATTTCCAAACAATCTTAATTCTCATTCTACAGAGAAAGATTATTCACAAGTGGTAAACATTCACGACAGTTGCCAATCTTCCCAGGACGTCCCAGCAAATTCACCCCAAGGTCAGGCCATGCAATGCTCGGAGAAACTGCAAAAAACCCAAGAGTTACATTTCCGACTCTACAGGTCTCAGTTAGCACGTTAAATGTTAAAGTACATGACAGTACAATTAGAAGAGCACTGAACAAGTATGGCTTGTTTGGAAGGGTTTCCAGGAGAAAGCCTCTTCTCTCTAAAAAGAACATGGCAGCACAGCTTAGGTTTTTGCAAAGCTGCATCTGAACAAACTACAAGACTTCTGGAGCGGAGTCCTTTGGACAGACGAGATCAAAGTGGAGATGTTTCGCCATAATGCACCACACACAGTCAAATGTGAGGCCATCTGTCTGACAGTTTAATCTTGAAATTGGGTCATGCAACAGGACAATGATCCCAAACACACCAGCAAATCTGTAACAGAATGGCTGAAAAAGAAAAGAGTTAAGGTGTTTACGTGGCCCAGTCAAAGTCCAGACCTTAACCTGATTGAAATACTGTGCTGGGACCTTAAGAAAGCTGTGCATAAACGAATTCCCTCAAACCTCAATGAACTGAAGCAATGTTGTGAAGAAGAGTGGGCCAAAATTCCACCACAACGATGTGAGAGACTGATAGTCAGACAGAAAACCATTACTTCCAAGTTATTGTCGTTAAAGGTGGTTCTACAAGCTACTGATTCATGGGGTGTACTTAGTTTTTCACACATGGCTTCTGCATTTTGCCTTTATTTTTGTTAAATAAATAATGACACAGTGGAATCTGTTGTGTGTTGTTTTACACCTGAGATTAGATTTAAATCTTTTTAGAACCTGGTAAGGACCAGATGAATTTTTATTATCTCCTGATATGTAAAACCACAGAATTCAAAGAGGGTGTACTTTAATTACCTAATTCTCTCTCAAAAAGGTAGGCTTTACATTAGTTCGGTTAGGTTTTATCATTATAATTGTATATTGAATTGTATATTGAATTGAATATTCCACCTCAGATTTGTGAAATATTCAGCTGTTTGGCAAGTGTTTGCCATGTTCTGATCTTAAAGAAAAGTTTAAAACCACAATTAACCATCTTCTTTCTTCAACTTTAATTCAGGAGCAAAAATCACCCTTAAAACTTGTCGAAATAATGATTGAAATAATGATATTGTGAAAATTATAGATGACAACTGATAAGAAGCTTTTTATCGTGATAACATGTTTGGCCCAGCACTTTGTTTTTTTGCCTCAGCTCCTTTACGCCAGCTGTCAGTGGTCCCTCATTCTACTGAACCCAGCTCCACCAAGAAGGCTGATGTGATTGATCTTACTCTGGAAAGCTCCTCCTCTGATGATGAAGAGGACACAGACCCTCCACTTAAGAAACGCTGCGTTTACATTTCCAAGAACGAGGAGATGCATGCAAAGGGGTAAGGAAACACCTCTGTGTTGTTTTGTAGAATCATTGATGTGTGTACCAACCTTGTACCTAAATTTAAAACAAAAACAAACAATATCATTTTTTAATTTCATCCCTATGTATTAGCTGCTTTGGTCTAAAATATCCACAATATTTGTCAGTATTTTACATTAGTGTTGCCATCAAGTGATATATTTGACAATACTGGACACCAGAATGTTTTTCAGTGTTAAATCTTTGCTGTTTTGTGGGAAGAATGAGATCTGGAGCACACAGTTATAGTAAGAGATTTTTAATATGGTGCAGCAATTAATGTTTTGACATAAAGTATGCCATCAGAGTTTGCTGTTTTCTCTCAGAGTGTTGTCCTACCAGCCCACTGTGCGCATGCCAAATGTCCAGTCCCTGGACCCATCTTATCTGACCTCTACACTTGCTGACTATGCAGTCCCCTTCCACCCATCCACCCTGGCCACCATCCCCACAGACATGCAGAGTGAGTCATCTGGGTAGGATGACTGTAAGCATTGTCATTAACGTATGTGGTACTGTTAATAAACTGTTTTTTTCTGTCTCTTACCTTTAGGTCTGGATTTGTTTTCCTTAATTCAAGCAGATCCTCAGGTATGTTCGTTTTGTTAAGTGTTTTTTTTTAACCGCTACAAGCTGCACTGTGCCTGATTGCTAGATCATATCAATCTAAACCAGGAGTCACAGCAACACCAAAGAAGAGTCTCCCACTCAGAGTGGGACAGCTCAATTTCTATCTGTATGAGATTTATCAAGTCCATATTTTTTTCACATTTCACATGTTTAGGTTTAGTCTTTATTATTTGCATCTGACAAAATTTAGGAGTAACTAAAACTCAGTGATTCAGTAGAGATCTGTAATGACCTTTTGTTGGCTGAAACAGTTTTGACTGTTCCCAAACTGGAGATATACCCTGAAAAAAACAGAGCAGTAGAGGATATGAAATGTTGATCATATGTATGTAATACATTAAACATTACACTCCACGAGCTTCTACTTCTCTTTTTTTACTGTTTTGGTTATAATGATTGTAGTAGCAACAGGCAAAGAGGAATTACAGTTAATTTTGTTATTTAGTTTTCCTTGTATGTGGAACTGAGAGACACCAGTCAATTCATGGTTAAATATTTTTGAATCAAATTTTTCCCATAGTCAATAAAATTTGAAAATGAAGATTGTAGAAACTAAACTAGTGGATGTTGTAGTGTCAAGAGAATTGCCACACATTGGAGAGCAGAGGTTGTAGATAGATTCAAAGATACCTTGAAGTGGGAATGGTGCTGTTTCTGATCAAACTGTTTTTCCTGCTCAGCATTATCGGCCTCAGATGTTCCTGGATAACCTGACAAGCATGCAAACTGCAGCTGCAGCCAGCACCAGCTCAGCCCTGGTCTCCTCCAGCAGCCACTATGATACCAGCACTCACACTGCCAGCTCCATCCATGAAACCCGGGTCATCACAGGAGGTGGGGGGGCCACTGGAGGAGGGACTGACAGTGGCATATCAGATATCATTTCACTAGACTGAACAGTGTTTCACTGGATTTTTTTTCAGGCCTGTTTTGTGGCCTTTTTAGTCTGGACTACATGTACATGACATGTTAAGTTTTATAAGGAAGCACCCAAATTGGTATATATGAGCACTTTGATGGCCTGAACATTTTCACCAGGCATGTCTCTTTTTGCCCTTTGGTTTTCAAATGCAAATGGAGTTTCATCCTGTGTGTCACAGTAGGATGATAAAAGGTTTGATGGCCAAGGACAAAGTGTGTGTCAGTGATTGCCATTTCTTTTGAAGTTTTCTAGGCTTCAAGCATTTGAGAAATATTCTTGTTTAATCACACTAGGTCTAAACAAAAGGGAGTGTTTTAGCCCTAGTTTAATCTAGGATTCCCTGGTGTTTCATCTGCTACCCCTTTAGGAAAATCTTGGTCTTGCTAGATGCTCTGTGCAATTGTGTGTCAGGCAGGGAGCATACACTCAGTGGAATCAGTGGAACTGGCAATCATTTCACATTACAGAGAGTCATTTATGTCAGCGTTCATATAAAGATATTGCCTTAATTAGTAGTTTGTATTTCATCATAAAGTTTCACAGTGACCCGTACAGCTAGTCAGCTCTCCATATATAAATGCAAAAATGCTTTATAAAACCTTCCATCCTCAGCTCTGCAGAGGTCTTCCTGGCACAAAGATAAATATCTGTAACACTGTAAAAAGTTTCTCCAGTGTTGGAAATACTTAAAACATTGAGCTCTTATTTATACCAATTTGTTTGTTTGCATGTACATGTAAATCTGACCTCAGTCTATTCTGGCCAGGTCAACCTGAACTGTGTGCCTCATTAGCATGGAACAGAGTCAGATTGAATAGAGGAAGAACTTGGACTCACAGTAAGATCTTGTTTTATACAACATCCTTGCATGTGAATGAATGCTTGGAAGTAGGAAGCCCCTCTGTGAATAAGACTTGTGACTGATAAACACACCGTGGATGGGGCTGTTTCTGTCTGTTTCTACAGTCCGAGTCTGCTGGCTTTCTAAAGCCCTGTTTTGCCTCTTCATTCACTGATGGAAACACTGAAGGCAGGGCAGTAATTCCAATGCTTTCATTTGGTCACTCAGTCACTCAGTACTTTGATGGGGCTTATTACAGGGCAGCTTTTATGTCATACCAATGTAAAAATGTGTTCCTTTGTTCCACTGTAATTTAGTCAGAGCAATAATAATTTAACTAGCATTAGGGTAAATAAAGCTGTAAATGTAGTTAAGATACTCAGTAAATGATTCCACTTGGTCCATACCACTCTGCCTTCCAAATCAAATTTCTTAACATAACATGCAAGCATGACTTTGTTTAGTTGGAAAAGGAATGGTTGAAAATGTTAGCAAATACACCCATTTGCTTTCTTTCAGAGTCAGATGTTTAGATGGTCAGTCACATGTGGTTAGCCTAGCTTTGCATAAAGACTGGAAGCAAGGGCAAACAGCTAGCCTGACTTGGTCAGTTCAAAAATACACCCACTGGTACTCGCTCATTAGCTTGCTGTCAAACAGAAATGTAAGAGCCACAGTGTGTGGTTTTAGGGGGAATTCTGTGCGGTATTTTAACACACAGGCATGACATCGATATCCATCTTCTTATCTCACTCTCGGGGAATTAAGTCAGTAGTGTATTTCCCAAAATATTGAACTGTTCCTTTGAGTTTTTTCACAAATGTGTGCATCAGCTTTGACAAAAGATGAGATGGTTCAGTGGATTTTGAGATAATGCAAAGTGTAAAGGTCACCCTGCCATAAATCTGACTCTCTTCCCCTCACCTAACATCTAAAAGTCCACTAGGTAATTCTTCTCAACTCTGATCTCTCTGCTATTTTCAGCTTATGTTATATGTTGATGATGCTTTGTGTTGGTATGGGATGGAGGATGTGACATGAAAATTTGCTCATTGTCAGCTCAAAGTCTACTCTCTTACAGTTGGCAGTAAACAGCAACAGAAAGAATGATGAACAGGGCAGCTACTGTATCATAACTACATTATCAGGATGGCGTGCTGTTTATATGGACCCCCAGCCATCAGGAGCTCAATCTCAGGGACCTACACTTTGCTTTTCTGGGCTTAACTGACTCATTGAATTAAAGTACAGACACATAAAAATAACACTGTCAGCATCTGTAACTGAAAAACAGGTGGTGATGTAAAGGCTAGGCTAATGTATAATATTTTTAGGTCAGTGTATCTGTTTTATTCAGACATATCATGGTAGTACATTTTGATACATGTTGTGCTAAGGGTCACTTCTTCCAAATTACAAAAAGAAAGAAAAAACTCAGTTAGCTCCAGTGTTCTGTATTTGCCAGTATGGTTGTCTTTATGTGAACCACTTGTGAGATATCTGTCCCTATTACTGTGGATACTTTACAGACTGGAGACAGTCTTGACTAGAATGACTGTAAAACTAAAAGTGAAAACTGTCAGAAAAACTGAAAATCCATTCATCTTCATTGTTTTGGAATGAAGGAAAAAATCTGAACAACAGACATTTCACAATCTGGACAAGTAAAACCAAAACAATCTACATAAAAACATACCACTGCTGGTAAGTGAGAAAATATGTTTTTTGTAATTTTGGTGAGCCAGCCCTTAGTAAAACAAAGTTCAAAAACACCATGGAATTCTTTTCCCACCTGTGCAGCACCTTTACTCAAAAAAAACAACAACATTATTTGAGAGCATTTGTGTGGAGGTCACTGTTTTGTGAAATGATTGATTAGACTTACGCTGTCTCTGTTTACCTGCAGGCAGATGTGGGGCCACAGGGTTCTGTGCCAATAGTTTATTTTATTTTATTTTTTTGGTCTCCTCATGCTTTGTAGACTTTGAAACATAAACTAGGTCACTTGGATGTTTCTCTTTTGACACCATGTTAACAGACTCATTTTTGTTTGCTTCACATACATAAGGTTTATTACAAAATTGTCTTTGTTTTCCTGTATCTGTGAACTTGACGCATTTTGAATTGTGGTACGTGTGTGTGTTTTTTTATTAAAAGGTTTCTTTTTTAATTCAGTTAAAATCTGTTGCAGTTGCAAGTAGCGCAACATGAAATTGATGGCAAGCCAGTATGTCTGTATGACCCAAGTGTTGTCTCCTGGGGGGCTGTCGGATTGAATGTGTTGCGATCAAACGTATTCACTCTTGGTTTGTATTCAGAATTACACATAACAGGGTAAAGTAAAAAAGTTCTTCACTAAAAGTGAAAAATAAGACACTTTTTCATTCCTACCTTCACTGAGGAGGAGCGACACTTAACAGCTTTAAAGACATCGTGATTAATCACAGGTAAATGAAGAGCCAATCAGATGAAAGCATTTAACCTTCATCCCCACCAATGTTAATTCTAAAACATCCTTAAAAAGCACATGATTTGAATTAAGTTCATTTTATTTGTGTGAAATCTCTAAAGAAATGAACAGAATATTCAATATATATAATTATGTATAGAAGGGACAAAAGAACAGAATTGGCTGAAATTGATTTTTTTTTTTTAATGGAGCTGGAAAGCTGGAAAGGAATATGCTCTTGGAGATGCATTAAGAAAAAAAAAGAAATTAGTAGCAGGGTGGCTTGTGCAGAAAATAGAAAGTGGATTGAAAGTGATTGCACTTGATTGTGTTTGTGATAAATCTGAAAATAAGCCAGTGTTGTTGAACCACAAGTTTGCAACATGATCAAACTGACTTGAGGCAAGAAAGGCTCCAATCCTCGTCCACGGGAGGGCAGTACAACCTCAGTCAGTGACACACACTACAGCTCATCACTTGAGAAACATTTGGTATGTATGTTATGGACATTGGTGAAACAAGCTTAAACTACACATACTCAGTTACATTTCGGCTTTTTGAGATTAGCTGAGACTGCTGACCTCTCACTTTTTTTTGTTTGCAGCTGCTTGGACGTCATCACATGCCCCAAGTGTGGAGCATTGCTCACATGATGGGATCAGATGGTAATATTTTGGGGTAGATGGTAACCCTCGTGTCTGTTCAAAGATGCTCCCTGGTGGCAGATGTGAATGTCTTCCTTGTCTGTCCACTGAGACTGGCCTGTGCAATTAAGCCAGATTCAGTAGATCTCTATAGTAATCTATGCTGAAGGGCTATCCTGCTCCAGAGCAGATCAGATCAAAACCTCTCAACAGCACAGCTACTGACCAAAACAAAGTACCTAACAAGCAAAGGCAGAACTGCAGAATGGAAATCATGGCTGCACTTAAGTTGCACTGAATGCCTGACAGTACCACTGCATTCATACTGTTACTCCATCGCTGCAGCTCAGATAAATACAAGGAGAAAATTCCACACACTGTTATATATTATATTTCCCAGGATTATAAATGCAACATTTCTGTGAAACTGACCTAATCAGACATCAGCTCGTCCTCTCTGCTTTGGCAGCAGACACAGTATCACATTAATAAGAACTTTTAATGTGCATTACATTTTCATAAATTATGCCTTAGCCTTATTTGGAAATTACCTCTAGTGTTTCTTATTCCGTTGCAGTGATGTGATCTTAATCTTTACATTTCACCATGTTTAGAATCACTTTCTGTTGTCACTGTACTTGGATGTCTCTGCAGATACCATTGTTTTATCTCTTTTTCTGTTGATGTCGCTTCTCATTAACAACTCCACCTCTTTCACATGAACGCAGCCTGAAATAAACCCAGAGTTACTTGAGTCAGTTAACAGTTACAGTTCAGGAGGGCCAGTGATAGGCTCAGTGAGGCCAGATAACTCCATGAGAGTCAAACTAAGTTGAACTCACTTTGTGATACAGGCCCCCAGTGACTTCTACATATATAAATATTTAATTTTGCCACTTTCTATCCAACTTTTGAACAAGGTTCATGAGTTAGTTGAGGAGACTAACTCATGAGGAGACTACGGTTACCATGTATCATCAACAGATATATCTGAATGGGCTGCACTGATTCCAAGTTGTGTCACTTCTATCTTGTTGCACAACCTGAGTTTGCAAGATCTAGTCTGTCTGTATGTCACAAAACACCCTTGAGTTAGGTAATTCATCACAGAGTCCACATCATGTCTGCTTTAATTGTTGCTAAAGGTCTGTTACTGCAACTACTGCAATAAATGGACATCAAAGAAGTGGGGGGGGGGGGGATTAATTCCAAGGCATTACCCAGCTTTATGGTCCATCAATCAAAAATATCAGAGACTCCTGAACAACCCTCTCCCCTCTCTTTCCCTGATTGGATTGTACCATCAGCCAAAAATATTTCTAAACTCTATATTATGCCCCCCACCAACAACCTGTTTATTCAAAAATCACATCAGACTATAGAAACTAGACACTCTCTAAATATTGCCCCATTGCAACTCACATGACTCCATAAACTGCAGAACACAATGAAATGTAGTTGAAGGCTGCGGAAAAACCTAGTGAGTGGACATTTGCTTTCAATATTTGCAAATTTTCTTACTAAGGAAACTGCAATGAATTGATTTTCTTTTGAGATTAAATTCTTCTTGAGGCACCTGAGAGGCTTGGGCTGACTTTGTTCACCACCCAAAACCATGCTGTTTGAAGAAAATAATCAGTGACTTAGAACTTTTGAACTTGCAAACCTGATTCTCAGCTCTACAACATGGCTTTTCTTGACTTAAAGGAGGTCAAAAATCAGAGAGAACGTTGTAATGTCCCCACAACTAACCTTCTGCCAGCTCTTTTTAATATTTGGTCTGGGGCCCAATAAATCATTGTATACTCAACATGTCAGGTCAGGTGACAGCCAGACAGCAGGGGAGGACATGTGGGGATAGCAGAGGCAAAATGGGAGAAAAATCAACCTGGGAAATCAGATTCGACCATCAGACATGGACTCGGTGAAGGCCAAGGTTAAGTTGAGGTCAGTGCCATTCCCAGGTGTTTGTTTGCTGGCTGTCAAACAGCAGGCACTAAAAAAAACAATTTGCCTTTAGTAACTATATTTCTTACACTCGTGATTACTGTCATAGCTGGCTTGAACTGTTTGGGGTCACAGGGGAAGAAATTAGTTGCTGGCTCCATTTGACTTCCCCGCTGTACTGTTATACAATGAATACCCTGTTGCCTTCCAATGGGCTGTATTTACACCACTGACCAAAAGTTTTAGAACAACACCAGTATACAGTGTATATGTACAGTGCCTCGAGATAACTTCTGTTGTGAATTGGCGCTATATTAATAAAATTGACTTGACTTGACTATTGGAAATAAACATAAAATGAGACAAAAAAATAAACAAAATTTATTCTAAATTTTTCACTCATTCAACAGCCAACTTTTTGGTTGCTTTGCTTTCACTTTTTGTGCAGGTTTAGGTCTGGAGACAGTGCTGCTCTTCTATCATGTGAAGCCACTGTCCTGTCCTGTTCTTCTGATGTTTTGGCTCATTATCTTGCTGTAGGAGGAACCCCTTCCTTTTACTGCTTCCTGCTGTACAGTATATATCCTAATGATGCATCAGAGGGTGTACTAACACCGTACCAAGTTTGTTCCAACTCTGCCTTTGTACAGCAGAACAAAAGTCATCAACAAAAGTTGGGGCACCTGTAGGAATTATTTGCATTAACTTTTATGGCTTCATTTACTTCTATTGCTGCAGGAAAGCCTAAAGGTAACACATTTATTCATAATGTAATAATGTAAGGAGTACGGTCTAGACCTGTTCTATTTGAAAAGTGCCTTGAGATAAACTTCTGTCGTGATTTTGCAATATATATATGCAAAGCTGTCATCAAAGAAAAAGGTGGCTACTTTGAGGATTGTAAAATATAAAACATATTCTGGTTTATTTAACACTTTTTTGTTTACTACATAATTCCTTATGTGTTTCTTCATAGTTTTGATGCCTCTAATATTAATCTACAAAATAGAAAATAATAAAAACAAAGAAAAACTATTTTACATATTACATGTCCAAAAAGGAGTAGGAAGAAGTAAATAACTTGTCTGGTCCTAGCCCTTCTCTCTACTTAATCAGTGATGTTTGTCATGACTGGTCCAATTATTCCCCCCAGTGTTCATTATATGCAACTTAAATAATTACCTCAGTGTTCACCCTCATTATGCATACATAATCAACGTGCAGGTGCCCTTCAAGCATGTCCCGACCCTCTCAGAAAGAAAACAGGAAACAACAGCAACATCAACAGCAGCAGCGAGCGTAGCCTTCTTGAGACAAACAAGACTCCTTCCTCATCTCTGTACCTCTCAAAAATTATTTCTTTGTATGTCCTCTTAAACTGTGCAATATTTTTATCTACATCAAGACCATTCCACAAAATCACCCCACAAATTGAAATACACATACCCTTAAGATTGGTACAAACACAACAGTTTTTCAAATTCAACCTAATCAGAAATCCACACGATCATTCCACAGCCAGATTGCTAATTGCTGGGTCAAGACTACAGTCAGTCTGTACAATGTCTGCTGAGCTTTAAAGCTTCCCTGTATGTAAGTACAATAGGTCACCCAGAACAACCAGTATTAAGGGTTTTTTTGTTAACCCTGCCCTGTCGGCAGGTTAGGTTAACAGAAAAAACTACTTGGTCAAGTGTAGGGATCATGGTTATGAGTAAAAGAAACCAACAACTGTTGGTAGGCAATAGTGGTCTCCTTCGTTGAAGTTGCAGGCTCTGTTGACATAAACCTCCACTCTGACCTCACACCCCATGAGGTTTTCAGTGCTGTATCAATATCATATTACTTCTGCTTTTGTTCCTGACAGAGTCATGAGTCGTTGCTAGAGGCCCTTTCCAGCTAGAACCACATATGTTAAGAAATATAAATGATCTGATATTTGACTCCCATCCGAAGTCCAATCTTCAACACAAATACATAGTTATGTCAACATATGAATACACACACACACGCACATACACACACACAGAGTCTCTATACAGCTCTAATAGGTTCTCACAAAGACAGAAGTAGAAGTTACACACCTACACAGACCAGAACAGGGAACCCTTATTAAGTGCGCCATGGTTCTGACTGGCAGTGGAAGTCAGACGGAGGCAAGTTCCCAATTATTGGTGGAATGAAGCAGCAGCTGTTGCTCTCTTTGAGGTGGATGGGAGGCTTGTTAGGTGCTGGAAGAGCCCTCCCCTGGGAGCTTTCCTCTCACATCTCTCTGTGAGCTTTGTTGTCCTGTCAGCTGCTGTCCTCCACATAGCTCTGCTAAATGAACAATTATGAATGAAACCAGTTTCATTCAACCAACATTATGATCATCACTTATACTATTTGGTTTGGTGTAGTTGTACTTTCTGTAAGTTTTTTAAAATTTTGTATTTGCTCAGGTATGTGTGGATTGCTATTCTGTGCTGTGCTTTAATTGCATCACTTACACTGTAGGCAAGCATCCATTACAAGAATCAGTTGTGATTCTGACTGTGAATCCAACAGAGGAAATCACACCAAGCTATCTGAGACTTTGCAGCACATCAAGAACCAAGGGAAGTTTTTCATAGAGGAATTGCATAAAGCTAATGAAAAAATTTGAGAACTCCAAATTATGTCAGAAGGGTACTTTTTACCAGGTCACCTGACAGGACATGTAAATATATCAAGCATTTAGAGTTTACCAGTAGTGGATGTGAATGTAAAACCACTGAGACTGTAGGCTTTGCTGTGGGAGTTCAAACCTGGCAAGTTGAATTCAGCCCACACTCCCAAGGACAGGAGGCCTATATGCAGTTGGTACAGCAGCATTCTTGCTAATATCTGCAGCTCAACTGGTTATTTACTCTTCAACACACCTATACCTATGACAAAATGATCCATCCATCCCTCCATTTTGTGTCATTTATCTGGTGTGGTGTCGTGGTGGCAGCAAGGTAGTCCAGACCCCCCTCTTCCCCCCATTCTTCCACAGTAACCCCCACAAGATCCCCTGAGGGACCTGGTCTTAGACCTTCTCCAAGCTCACAAAGCACATAGACTAGATGGGCAAACTCACATGATCCTGCATGTAGCCTCCTTTCCAGTACCCTGGGATAAGCTTTTCTTGGGAGGCTGAGCAGTGTGATACCCCAATAATTTGAGCACACCTTCAAGTCTGTCTGTCCACAGGTACTGTTACCAACCTCAATGCAACATTGAAGAGGCATGTCACAGAGGACAGTGTCCAGAGCCTTCAGCATCTCAGGGCAGATCTCATCCACTCTTGGTGCCTTGCTACTGAGGAGCTTCTTAACTACCTCAGAGATGTCTGCCAGAGGTATGAGTTAGACTCCCCATAAGTCTTCAGTCTCTGCCTCCTCTTTAGAGGTAAGTATTTCGCTGTAATGACAATAACGTTGAATCTAATCTAATTTGCATATCAGAAAAAATGCATTGTATATGTAAATTTTTTGTATTTATTTATTTCTAATTTATTCTACTGTTAACTTGTTTTCTTAAAATAAAAGAAAATGTCAAAGACAAAGCTATTCAGTTTCTTGTGTGAGTGTATGTAAATTGGCAGTGGAATTTACTGCGATGCAAGGGGGGGTGCCACCTAAAATCTTGCCTGAGGGAAATATCTGGCTCTTTAGCTGTTAAATGCTCTACTATGTTCACCACCAATCTCTGACTAGGTCTGTCTACTGTTTGCTGCTGAGCAGACAGTGGACAGTGGCTTTTTACTGCCTTTTCTCTGAAAACTTTGAGAGTGGTGAGAGTGAACCAAATCAGTAAAGTTGTGGTCTGGACAGAAAAATAATCAGCTGAAATTTGCAATGAAGCTCCACAACGCCAAGGGAAGGTGCAGATTCAGCTGATAATTCTCTGTAGATTCATCACTACCACAGGATCTTGAGCATTGCTATATTGTGTCATGTTATCATTTGATTTCGTTGTTATATTGTTGTTGATTCTGCAATACAATGTTAATAGTGTAATTTTCTGTATATTCTGTATATTTTGTATGGCTCTTGTTTTGCTCTTGTTTTCTTTGTTTTTCTTTCTTCGTGATTACACTTATCCCGAATTTTATCTTAATTTATATTTGGTGATGGTTGGTGTGCTGCTGCTGTAACAAAGCAATTTCCTGTCAAGGATCAATAAAGTATTATTATTATTATTATTATTATAGAAAAAATCCTGCTTTAAAGAATGACTTTAGCTATATTACAGTATGCTCTGACATCACTGTTAGGTGTCACAACAGTTGCAATAGAGAGCAATTCTGACCACACCCAGCACCAGTGCTGGACTTGGAACTAACTAGAAGTCAGTGAAACATTTCTGTTCAGCTTGATCACCAATCACGATGTGCCTGTTCAAAGTTAATTACCTCACCATGACCATCTTTATTCTGCCCACTGCTCCCATAAAACAAATGAGCACAGTTGTTAATAGGTGCCGTCAGTTTTAGTCTCAACCACTACAGTGAACCACAGACCCAACAGAGAGACAGTGGACAGGCAGACAGGCAGAGGACTGATTAAGAGGAGTGTTTGCCCACTCTCATTATGTTTTCTTGTTTTGTTGTGGAGTAGCAGGGACCATGACCAGGTTCTCTCTCCATTTATTTGTCAGGCAAAGCAAACCCACAGCTGTGTTTGTTAGACTGTCAGCAGTTTAGCTGCAGAGACATTCATTATCAGGCCCCTCTTTGTGTGTCTTCAGCATATTTGCATATTAAATGTTCCATATCCCCCTGTCCAGTGGACACACTGGCAGGTGTACACAGGTCTGAGCTCTTCAAACAGGAGCTCTGCTTATCCTCAGTCAATCATCAGGTGTTGCAGCTCCTCTTAAGATATTTAACACAGTGTTGATATGACAACTTGTTTCTGGAAAAAAATAATTTTGCAGGTTTTCTTAGACTATACATATCCTCAATCAGTGGCCTATATTGTGTTACAGGAGTTGTGTAATGTATGGAGGTGTAAGTCCAATGGATAGGTATCCTGTAATGGGATGGTGTCACTGCTGATATTCACCAGCCAGAGACAGACACACAACTTTTTTTCAGCTCAGTTTTAGATACAAGTGTTGCTAGATAAGTAAAGTCCAGATTATGTTGTTTATTCGTTTTGAATTTGTTCAACTGCAAAATATTAGTGGACACAGTGGTGTTGAACTTATGGGACACTTTAAGAATTGATCTGATGGTGAAAGTCTTGTTTCTGACAAGAGTTATTTGTATTTCATATCTCAGTCTCTTATGTAGATGTTACATTTGTATTCATGCACTGTGGAAGAGAAAGACTATGCTCCAACAAAGACAATATTGAACTTAGGAAGTTGTCCATTGTCCATCAGTGTAGTAACCACAAATTCAAGTAGCAAGCCAAAGTGTATGCATAAACCTGGAAATTAGTGTCTTTTTTAATTTTCCAAGAGTTATGCAATGCAGATAAAGTCACTTGAACTTGTGTGTGCTTATATAGTAAAAAATCAGACAGTACAGTATGGTAGAAATAAGATGTTTGCCTTAATAGCTTTTAAATTGAACAGATCACGTACTGATGGTTCAGTTGTTTCTGATGTCCCACTGAGGCTCTGTGCAAAATCATGAAATAAGCTAAAATTGGGCTTTAAGTGTGATTTACATGAAACTTAACATATATGTATCATCTATATACTCTCGTGATCACAGGTTATGAAAAGGGTTTTGATTCTGTAATACTGATAATATATAAGCTATAAAGGAAAAACTTCTACTTATACAAAGGAAGTGATATCACATCTTTACATACATGTGTCCAATTAACACAAAACTTGGGCCAGTAGTTTGTCCTGTGGGTTGTGGGGTAGGGTCACCACAGATCTGGCTTGTTCTGCCACATCCAACCGATGCTCAGTCAGATTGGGATCTGGGGAATTTGGAGGCCTGGTCAACACCTTGGACTCGTGTTTCGAGCCATTTCTGAGCAGTTTTTGCGGTTTGGCGGATGCAGATGGAGCATTGTATTGTAATGAGATGATCAATGTTATTCAAGTCTGCTGTCACTGGTTTTAATGTTGTGGCTCATCGGTGTATATAGTGCTTTCTCCCCATGTTGTTTGCATTCTATAACTGAGTTTTCCTGATTTAATATTTAACTTACCATTACTGCATACCATTTCTATTGAGGTTTGATTTGATGTCAGTAATTTTGTTCTCTCTTTACAGATAATAAATCGACACACATGGAACAAGACTTCCACAAAGAAATTAAAATAAATAGAACAGTTCTGCATTCTTGAACCTTGGATTTCTGATGAAATTATAGCTCTGTATATGAACAGTTCATATATTTATATAAAAATATATATTAGTGCAATTTTAATGAAAATTTGGATCATCTAAATCTTTTTTAAAAGTGTCCTATATTCCCAGACAAGTATTTTTTGTTGGGAGGAGAATTGTAAAGCATCGTCATTGGCTGATATGCAGTAAACTTATCCACCATAAATGACAGGCAGACATTTGATTTTGAGTGAAGGGGACCATGAATGGGCCTATTAGGTTGCCACTGAAGTGATTCTTTGCATTTGGTATTTTATATCATTCAAATAAATTTGATCTGAGAGTCATTGTTCAACACTCCACCTAGGGCAGCTCACTAACTGATAAAGGAAACCTGATCTGTCAAACTTGGCTGGCATTGGCGTCTCAAACATGTTGATGAACTGAAGCTTTGCTGAACTGTTGCTGAGCAACTAATCCAGTCAGTGAATTGTTAGGAGCTGCTGATGGAGTGTTCCTTTAATGTCTCAATAAACAACTATTTAACCAACTTTTTAAACTATGCTGAAACAGTGTGATGACAAGAAGGAATGTGTTCTCTTTTTTCCTCCTCAGGTTACATTACTTTGAGAGAAACAGCCAAGGCGCTCTTCACAGTATTTCCCATTTCACAAAGCTATTGGCAAACACTGTATTACATGACAGAACACAATTATTTTTAGGTTGCTTGTGATTGTCTCTCATGGCCTTCAGACTCTGCTGATCTGACTGCATTCCTTTACCTTTCATCCTCTCTCTCTCTCTCTCTCTCTCTCTCTCTCTCTCACACACACACACACACATAGATTAAAAGAATTGGTACACCACCTCCTGACTACTTGAACTGTTACGTGTTCTTTCTGCTTCTGCTGTTTCTGTTTCTCTTTTTGTTTAATCACTCTATATACTGTCTATTTATCCCTGTGTGTAGTTAATATACAGCGCAATATTCAGGCGCAATATTCAAAAGTTTAAAAGAGCAGCATTAGAGTCTAGCAGAAATCTTTATCAGGCATTATCAAATTACTATCATGAAACAGAACAGGCAATATATAGACACAAACACATTTGTCACTCAGGTGATCTGCATGACTGAGATCTATCAATCTACTCTCAGACTGGACCAACCAGAGCACAGTTGGACAACACTGTCTGATACTCCCAAATAAGGGACAGAGCCTACCAATCTGAAAAGGGCAAAAACTACTTGAAACAACAAGATCAATACTACACAGACTCATGTGAGATACATCACCTCAGGTTAAGCCAAAATGTGGATCACAAATCACATAAATCATCAAAATTTCAAATAAATGTAGTAGAGTAAAAGTATTTATTTTACACCATTACTTAATATCAGCATATTAGCCATAACACAGAAGTCTGTCCTTCAAGAAAAGGGGATCTGAGATGTTTTTAGCCAAAAGACGTTCGGAATATGTAGCCATCACCAGGTTGAACTCTCTCAGCACCATGTTTGTCTTTTCCTAAGTCCTTATGAATTCTCCTTCACATCTTTCCTTGACTACTTTTTTTTGTACTGTGAAAAATGATTATAACCTATGTTAAACATTACTTCAGACCAAGTGAATTAAGTCCCCTTCTTTCACTGTTCATGCTGGGGGCCACATAGAGAAAAAAGGGTCTAGTCCATCTTAGTGAGCTTTACATTTGAATCTGCAATGGAGGTCTTGTAGCCAAGGTTTGAAGTATATCTCGGCGGTGACTGTCATCCCATAACCTCAGTCTACTCTTGCTAACTGTCATCAAAGAAAATGTTTGCTCATATATACATGTATAGAGCCAGATACGCCGAGCATCCTGTTGACATGGAGCGTCATCTGGGGAAATGTGGACTTGTTCTTCTAAATTATGTGATCTGTCATGTGAACACAGTTACTTTATTGTATTTCCAAATTTTTACAGAAATGTTAGCATTTGGCATTTAATTATAATAATCTAAAAAGTGTGGTCTGGACCTGCCTGGAGTTGTGAAGTGTGCAGCATTGTTGTCATTGATTTGCCTGAAAAAGTTAAAGCTTCACAGCAAATGATTTTATGTGTGTAAACATTTGTGACACTAGCCCATTTCTTCTTTACTAGCTTTTGTATGTTTGTGTTTTCAGGTGGCCAATGATATCAACACAGAGTGCCTCCTGTTACTGTTATTCCCATATGGTGATAATGTCCACTGGCCAATTATAATTATAATTTTAAAATAACTTATGAGTAATATATAAATGACATGGCCTGCAGCAGAAGTTGGGCATCTCATTTGCATATGTAATGTTACTGTTAGGAAATGTCTGCAGATAAAGTACTGTAACACCCGTCTCATAGAAATATGGGAGGGGCCTGGGTTACTCTTATGATATTCCCGTTTTTTAATGCTTGTAAATAAAATATGAATTGTTCAAATGAAACATAACACAATGTTACTTGAAATGTAATAACTCTCTTTTAGTTATATGTATTTTTATGCTCAAAATATAAAAGAAAATGAAATTATTTACTTGGGTACAGTGAGAGAAAAAACAATATTAAACAGAAATGGTACCCATTTTAAATAATATTCAGTCACTTATATTTATAATATCTCAAAAAATGAAGGAGGAGAAAAATATGTGGTGGTGCCCCCCCCCCCCCCCACAAGCACTCTCACACACACACACACACCTGGACCACAACAGTCTCTGAAATTCACCCAAAACCCCTGCTGCAGGCCTGTGTCGTTACTTGGGTGCGTTGGGGCCAAATGGGACAAAATGGCCGCTTCACTTTTAACAAGCAGAAAATAAAATGCACGTGCAAATTATGTACTCACGGGTCTAGTCAGTTTGTGAGATGGTTGGTGGTGCACAGGTAGATTGGGTAACTTAGCGATCACTACATAGGGTAGTGAGTTCCATCTGTCCTGTAGTTTGTGTTTTACTGTGATGCTAAGATTGCGAACCAGTACCCGGTCACCTTCCTCCAAGGTCTGATTTCGGACTCTTGCATCATACTTTACATACTTACTTTACATACTTACTTTATTCCACTCATTTTATTCCACTCTTGGTTCTTGGAAGCTGCATCAGCTGCTAACTGGTAAGTGTTCCGTAGTTCCTTTCTCATGTTAGCCACATACTGGTGGTGCTTTAAGCCACCCTCTTCATCTGATCCAACACCAAAACACAGATCAACTGGTAGCCATGCCACTCTTCCAAACATGAGGAAGTAGGGCAAGTACCCTGTGGCATCATTTCTCGTGCTGTTATAAGCATGCACTAGCTGGCTTATATGTTGGCTCCATTTTGGCTTTTGAGCTGGATCAAGGGTGCCAAGCATCACTCGGAGAGTGCAGTTAAACTGCTCAGGCTGAGGGTCGCCCTGAGGGTGGTAGGGTGAGGTTCTGGACTTGCGTATGCCAAGCAGGATCAAGAGCTCTTTTATGAGTTTGCTTTCAAAATTTCGACCTTGGTCTAAATGGATGCAGGCAGGCAACCCATAATGCACAAAGAACTTTTCAAAGAGGACTCTGACGACAGTCTGGGCTTTCTAATCTTTTGTGGGAAATGCCTGAGCATACCTGTAATGATCAGTAACAACTAGTACATTAGCTATGCCTTTAGAGTCTGGCTCAATGGAAAGAAAATCTATGCAGACCAGGTCTAGAGGGCCATTACTTGTGATCTGCTGAAAGGGGCAGCTTTTTGT
Organism: Lates japonicus; assembly: GCA_033238685.1. Taxonomy (NCBI): domain Eukaryota; kingdom Metazoa; phylum Chordata; class Actinopteri; family Centropomidae; genus Lates; species Lates japonicus. Next base: position 100,354 of record BRZM01000014.1, read on the forward strand.
GGGAGGGACTTCCTAGCTACACATCTTCTACAGTTGTAGATGTACAGTGCGATTTCAGAGGCCATTTTCGGCCAATAAAACCAGTCTTTAATGAGCTTTGTGGCTCATTCTGTGCTGGGGTGACCAGCATCATCGTGTACAGATTTTAACACCATTGGCCGGTATCTTGCAGGTAAGATGAGCTGACTCACCTCTTGTCCAGAGGGTCTCTTGGTGACTCTGTACAGAAGGCCACGCTTTAACTTCAATTTGTAACTTTCTCGTTGCAATAACGTTACATCTGGGTTTTGGATGTTTAGAAATTGGGACACTTTGGCCTCTCTCAACTTGGAGCTTTACTACCCCTATGACTGGGTCAGAGCCTTGGGCCTCTGAGAGGTCTTTAAGGCACAGCTGCTCCAGCGGCCTTACTTCTATCTGAGTGAGGCCAGCATAGACAGCTGGAATAGCATCAGGTGAAACACCTAACTGGTCAACAAATCTGGTGGTGTGTTGGTGGGAAACACCTGTAGTGATCCTATGACACAGGGCTTTCATGCCAGAGAGAAGTATATTCACCCACCTGTCCCCTTTTCCTGCACACTTCTGGACAGCAGGTCAGCATCAATGTTTTCCTGACCAGGCTTGTAGCGGATGCTGAAGTCGTAGGTGGAGAGTGGCCACCGGTGGCCTGTCACGTTCAACCTGGCAGTGGTCAAGACGTAGGTAAGTGGATTATTATCTGTTCTCACTGTAAACTTTACGCCATACAAATAGTCATGGAACTTATCAACTACTGCCCATTTCAGAGCTAAAAATTCTATCTGATGGACTGGATAGTTCCGTTCTGCTTGACTCAACTTGCGGCTGGCAAAAGCAACTGGGCGGAGCCCTTCTGGATACTCTTGATGCCAAGACTGGTGCATGTGTGAGCTTGTAAACAATGTTCTGAAAGGCGTCATTACAGTCCAACGACTACCAAAAGGCTCAGAAACTTGGAAGTAACGCTCCTTCTTTCTTTCCTTTGATCCTTCCTGCTCTTCTGTGCAGGAGGATATCCTTTGGTCAGTTCAGTGAGTGGGTGGACAATGGCGGAATAGCTCTCAATGAACCGCCGGTAGTACCCACAAAATCCCAGAAAGGACCTCACTTTAAGTGGGTGGGTTTCTTCCATTGGGTCACCTGGGGTTGGCAAAATTGGCACTTGTCAATGGAGATTTTGAGGCCACATTCCTCGAGCCTATCCAGAACTTTTAGTAGACGCTCCTCATGTTTCTCTAGCATCCTCCCAAAGACAATGAGATCATCAAGGTACACGAGGACTTGTATCAGGTTCATGTCTCCAATGGCTTTCTCCATTAATGTTTGGAAGGTTGTAGGAGCGCCAGCGATATCTTGAGGCATTCTCTCGAACTGGAAAAAGCTCAGAGGACAGATAAAAGCTGTTTTCTCCTTATCTGCCTCAGACATCTCCACTTGGTAATATCTGCTTCTCGAATCCAATACAGAGAACCATTTGCTCCCTGTCAAACAATCCAGGCAATCGTCTATGCGGGGCATAGTATACTGGTCTGGGACGGTTCTGGAGTTCAGCAGCTGATAGCCAATACACATCCGTACTTTGCCGTTCTTTTTTCTCACTATGACAATCAGAGATGCATACGAATACATCCTCAATGTCGGCTGGGGCGATCCTGTGGGATCTCTCCCTGAATGGCCTAGTGTCTCGCAGCCTTATGTGATGGGTCACATCTTTTGCTAAGCCAACATCCCACCACTCCTCCAATGAGAAGACATTGGCTCTCTCAGCTAGCTTTGTTGCTAACCTGGTTTTCCATGTTTCAGGGATGGGAGAATCCCCAAAGTTAAACAGTTCAGGGTCAAGGGACCTTGCTTGGGCAGAGGTCTTCTTTAACTCAGTGACAGTGTCCACCATGCACACCTGGGCCAGCACTGTGCCAGTAGGGACAGCAGTCTCCTTTTGGGATTCATTTCTCAGCAGGAGTGTGAAACCATTGGTATCCATTGCAGAAGATGGTAGTACAAGGGGGGGAACCAGTACGCCTGTTTGTGGTTTCATCAGCCTCAACCATCAGGATAATTTTGCCCAACGGCTGTTGCTGCTCTACTTGACAGACAGTAACGGACTGCCCCAGGAGGGATGGTGAGAGACCTGGGGCCTTGCCACTTCACTTGACCAACCACATCCAGTGGTATTTATGAATTTTTAAAGCACTTTATCACATAATGAACTTGTTTTTTATCAGAAACTATTTATATATTGTCATCAAAATAAATGAATGTTTTAGCTAGGGCTACAGTACTTTCTGACATAACAGTTTCAGAGAACTGTATTGACAAATCTAGAATGCGAAAAAAGCAGCAGCAGCAGCTCAACAGCCAGCTCTGACTGCTCCCTTCCTGCTGTGTCAGTATGTCTGGATGTAACACACTGTGCACAGGCTTCATTACATTTGGAGCAACTAGTAAATTCCTCCAAAAACACTGCTGACATTTTTCTGTCTGTCTGCTCACAGCTACATCCAACACCTTCACTGCAGATTGATGCTTCACCTTATTTTATTGTAGTGTTATTGATTAGCTCTGTGCTTGTCAGTGGTGCATAAAATTAACACAGTGTTATAGGGGCATGGATTTCTGTCAGCCATTGACAAGATAACCCATTATTGGACCACTGCTCCTAATTTGTTTTTGTTTATTCAGAAGTATAAAGTAACATCCAGCCAGCCCCAATAATAAGTCTATTGCTTGCAAATCCTCGTCACTTCATCGACGGCCACTAATCTTTGCTGCTCCTAATTACATGAGGATTCTCAGCCTTAATTAACCAATCTTTACCCCATTTCACCTGCTTAATGCTGCACTCAACCAAACTGCATTAGTTCAACTGCCTGCGTTTGCTGAATTGGAGTTTTCAGTTTTCCACTTCTCACTTTCGAAGAAAGCAAATGTCTTTGTTTCTCATAATCTTATTTTTTATCCTTGAGACTGGAATAAGAAAAGAACGAGAAAAATTGTCGATTATCAAGGATTTGTATTTCTGTGTTTTTAGCCAAAATTTTTTGTGTATTTGCATATCTCAGCATTCGTTATACCTACCTGATATTTACACTATACCATAACCACAACTGTGTTTAACTGCACCAATTCATTAAAAAGAAACATTCTAAATGTCATTTGTCTAAAATTCAGCCTTTGGGATCTCCAATTGAATTAAACAACAAACAAACAAACAAACATCAACATACTTTATATATTAATGCAGATAGTTTTGGTTTTATTCATCGATTTTTAAAAATATTTTTATATATAATAGATTTGTGCCATTGTATTGCGTCCAAATATAATGGAGGTTGATCAGAGAATTGGGAACACTTTCTTTGAAAAGATGTGTTTTAATTTTGATTTAAAAATTCAAGAGGCAGTCAAGCATAATTTGACCTTTTATCATCAGAAAGTTTTGTGCCAAACTGCTCTTTCCCCATGTTCTTGACATGGGTTGGGAGGTTTGGGTCGACTCAGTTAAATAAACTGTATATGATGAAAATGGCATGGCTTTGCTGCAGATCAAACTTCAGGAGGTCACCTGATGGAGATGCAGGGGGACAATTAGGAAAATGAGGGAACTGCTTTTGAACAAAATGTATGATTTTGAAGAAACAAAATAAATGTGAGCTAAGTGGGCTAAAATGATTAGAAAGATCTGGAGAGAATGAAAATATTCCATTACTGTAGAGGCTATTCATGGTATGTATCAATATCATGATAATGATAATTTCAATCAAAGCTGCAAGCAGCATTGAACGGGCCCTTGCACCCCACGCCCGTCTGGGGACCTGCAGCCACGGGGTCCCCTCAGGTTGTACGATGCGGCTCTGCAACTGCGTGACTGCGGAAAGAACAAATGAGTCAGAAGTCCCTTACTTTGCCCATCAGGTGCACATTTCCATCATGGACGAAGGCAGCCACCTGCACAGATGTACCCTAAGAGGGGCTTAAGTCTTTGTCCTTTGTCCTCAGACTGGACAACCTGCTTTGCTTTCTGATCAAATGTTAAATGGATCTGTGTCAAGCTACTGGGAAGAGTAAATGTATGAATAACACGTCATTTCCTGTTTCCACTAGGTGGCATTATGACAGTGGCTGAATATTGGCATGTAGCTGTGTTTAGGCCATGACACTAATCAAACGTGTGAAGTTTGGGGCAGATTGGACAGTGCATATGAGAGTTACAGCAACTTCCTGTTTAATGACGAAGCATCGAACGTCACCATGGTGCCACAGCGAGGGCATCCCATGAAGACTCACAGTCACCATTATGATCTTAATGCTTGTCTGAACACTTTTGAGGTGAATCAAATCAACCTACTTAGATAAAACATTTCATTTCCTGTGGCCAATAGGTGGCGCTATAACTTTTTGTGAATATTGACATGTGGGTGTGTTCATGCCAGGACCCTTATCAATACTGTGAAATTTGGGGCAGATTGAACAAAGTATGGCTGAGTTACAGCAACTTAAATGCAATTTCGTGTTTCATGGCAAGACATAGAAATTTGAGGTGCCGCCACAGCCACACCCTGCGATGTCAACAAAATCTTTTAATAACTTTTAATCACAAAGGCCTTAAGCATATCCTGACCAAGTTTGAGGTTGATATGATAAAATCTGTAGGAGGACTTTGATCAAATACAACGTCCCCAAATTCCAAAAAATGGCCAAAAATAAGCAACATTTTCAAATTAAAATTAAAATGGCTGACTTCCTGTAGGTTTTTGAGGCCATGATGTCAAGAGACTTTTCTGTGCATCTTGGCATGCTACATAATGCCTCCGAATTACGTTCACCTCGGACAAGCTAAGCCCAATAGCAAGGGGGTTTTGAAAATTTCCAGGGGGCGCTATGGAGCCATTTTACGGCGCCAATGAATGAGACCCCATCAGATGTCAATTTTTGCCAGTTCTTTTTAGCATCACGAGAATAATTCCTACAATTACAATAAGGCCTTTGCACGCTAGTGCTCAGGCTCTAATAATGTATGCCCACAGAAAAAGAGTTGGATCTCTTAATGAAGGGGCAAATTAATGATTCAACACAACAGGCCTTCATGGAGAGCCAATGTAAACTGGAATGTTTTCTGAATTACATTAATGTATTTCATGTAAACCCATGCTGGGATATTATTGTGCTGATAGAGTGTCCAGTGAAGAGAATCTTCTGCTGCGACCCAGTAGTATTTGGCCAAATTAGGGAATGCTAGGCAACTCATATTATAAGGGAGTTGTAACACACCTTTTCTGATCCATCCATGTAGGCTTGCTGTCTCAGTGGAAAGAAGAGATGTATTTATCAGGACTAGAAAAACTTTTTTCTCCGGGGGAATGGGCATGCACTGAAACAGATACCAAAATTTGGGTAAAATCACCATTTTAACCAGGCCTCAATATCCCCAGGTATCCAATTCCTTCCTTCCTGGTTTTCTGCTCCCTTTTCTGCTATTAAACTGTACTTAAATTGTACATGGCCCCGAACACCTCAGCAACACATTTTCTAATGATATAATGATGATGATATAAACTCCTCAAAAAAGTTTGGAAACATTATATTGGTAAATTATTTCTCCCCTTTAATAATACCAATTGGTGTTGTATTATATATTGTTGGAAAGCCTGATTAGCCACCTTTACAATGAGGTATAACTTGTAAGGATTGTGCGTCTGTGGAAGGAAACATGTGGGTAGCGCCCCCCAAAAATGTGCCGAAATCCCCTGCAATATTCTCCTGTTGGTATTCACTCTTGTTTTGAGTTGCCTGGTGGACTGGATGATTGCACTCTCGCTATTTTTACACTCGATTCATTTTACACTGTCAGGGACCTCAGTAGCGTGGAAGATCCATACGCAGCCACAGCAGCTTGCCACCTGCTCCTCATGCTGGTCACTAGCCTGGTCACATTTTGCTGTGGGATGGCATCCCATTCCTCAACCAGGAGTTGTTGAGGGTCAACCAGCGTGGTTGTGTTGGTCACTCTAGCATGTACAGCACGCCAAAGCTGATCCCTGTGTGTTCAATTAGGTTGAGGTCTGGACTCATGGCAGGCCATTCCATCCTCTCCACTCCCAAATTCTGGAGGTACTCTGTGATGATCCTGGCTCTGTGGGGGAGAATGTTGTCATCCTGGAGGATGGAGTTAGGTCCCAGATTCTAGAGATATGGGACCACCATTGGCTCCAGAATCTCATTCTGATATCTCACTGAATTGAGATTGCCTTCAATGATGACAAGTTCTTCCCTGATCGTTTTCCTGCTGTCAGCATCATATGAATAAAATACCATGTCTGAGAAATGTAAAAAAAGTGCCGATGACTCATCGATATCAAAAAAGAAAACAAGACAATATCTCGACAGTTACCTTGATTTTGGTTTAATGGAAGGACAGTTTTCGGCCAGAATGTGTAATTTGTGGTGAGAAGCTAATGACAGCATGAAGCCAAGCAAACAACACCAGGAGACTAAACACCACGAGACTGCTGGTGAAAGTTGGGAATATTTTGAGAAGAAGAAGCAGCTGGCACTATCAAGAAGATCCACGGACATCAGAAAAGCTTTTGAAAGAGCAGGTAGTGATTTACACAGAGCCACGGAGGCATCATTTGAGTGTTCGCTGTTAATTGCCAAGGCTAAAAAGCCGCTTGAAGGAAAAGGCCCCGGGGTGTGCGATTTTCCACTGCATGCTACATTGCCAAGCATTAGCCAGTAAAAAACTTTCAGAAGACCTCAATAACATCCTATCAACTGTTGTTGAAGTTCTTAAATAATAATAATAATAATAAAAAACTTTATTAAAGCTCACTCTTCTAACAAGAGACTTTTTGCCCAGCTGTGCGAGCATGGAGCCCATCAAACTACACACGGGGGTATGGTGGTTGTCACGTGGACAGGTGCTTGTGCATTTTATGGAACTGCAAGAAAAAAATGAAAGAATTCTTGCAAGATCACAATCGACCACTGTTTGAACAGCTGACTGATGCGTTTTGGATCAAAGTGGCCTGCTTGGCGGACACATTCACGCTCTACAATGAGACGAACGAACGAAGTTGATGCTGGGACCTGAATCAAACATTGTGCAGTGAAAAGACACTCTGGATGCTTTTGTGCATAAACTGATGACGTGGAATACCTCAGCTGTGAAGATGAGCTTTGTGACCTTTAAGCTGATTCTGTGTCAAAAAAATATTTCCAGGAAAACAGATACAAAAAGTTTATCAAAGGATGCACTGTCGCTCCCAGACTGGCCAAACACACAGGAACAAGGGTTATTCTCCTGTTCAGCACTACATACTTGTCTGAGACAGCCTTCAGTGCCCTTGTAACAATAAAAACAAAAGCCAGAAACCACCAGGACTTTAGACTGGCTGTCAGAACCATCACACCTGACATCGCATCCCTGGTCCAGAGGTATGCAAGCCCAAGGTTGTCATTAGTTTATGAATGAACAGACTGGCACAGAGTAAAAACGTAAGGACTAATTTGTTTATTGCTATGGCTGTTTGTTGTTATTGTATTGATTGCACATAAACAGGTGTATAGCTGTGTCAAAACCTGTGTTGATATAATGTGCATGTGAATATGCAACAGATTTTCCGTAGTTAATTGTCTGAAGGAGATCAGAGCTGTATGTATGAGTAGGCACCATCATATCTTAACGAACTCATAGTACCCTGTCATCCCAGCAGAACACTGTGCTCCTAGAATGCAGGTTTAGTGGTGGTTCCTAGAGTTTCCAGTGGTAGAATGGGAGGCAGAGCCTTCAACTATTAGGCTCCTCTACTGTGGAACCTTCTCCCAGTTTGTGTCCAGGAGTCAGACACCCTCTCTACATCTAAGAGTAGGCTTTAAACTTTCCTTTTTGATAAAACTTATAATTACAACAGGCTTACTTGTCATGGTGCTATAGGGCTAGACTGCTGAGGGATTTCCCATTATGCACTCTGTACTCTTGACATCTTCCCTCTCACAGAGTTTTGTGCTCCTGTCTCCTTCTGTCACTTTCTGTAGATATTTCTGCCTCTGGAGCTGCAGAGTCTGATCCGTGCCTGCAAACCATCTACTGCCCTCAATGATCCTGCTCAATATTCCCCGTCTTCTCTCTCTTTTCATATATGAAAAGTGTCTTGAGATTACTTTTGTTGTGATTCGGCGCTATATAAATAAAATTGAAATGAACTGAATTGAATTGAATTTAAGGCCAAACCACACAAAAGAAGTTGTAGAACTGCACATAGACCGTATACTGGATTTGAGATGTACAGAAGCAAATCATCAGCATTGAGGACAATTTGTGCATTGCTCCTAATTGTGAGATGCCTTCAAAGGCCTTTTGTTACCAAAGCCAAATGGGAAAAGGCTTTTGTTTGGTGCCACAGGAGAGCAGAGCAGAACAGCATCCACTGGGGACTTCAGTGTTAAGAATATTCAGGAAAAAAGTCAAAAGAATATCTTTCCCAGTGTAACTGGCCTGGTGTGTATTTCCCCCCACCAGGCACATCTACATCTAGGTTCTACAGGAGAGCATACAAGTAGAGCAGCAAAATACCCCTCAATGAACAATCACTGTCCCTAACAAAAATAACTACTATGGTATTAAATCAGTCTCTGGTTGTTCCACTCTACTTTGTGCCTGTACTTGAGTTCCTACCACCACCCAGGCAAGAAAAGCTGTCCTTCCAGGCTATCAGACGTTATGATGATTCAGAAAGCAGAAACATGAAGACTAGTGAAGGTGGAGAATAAAGATGATGAAGATCCCATGAACGACAATGGAATCCCAGAGGCAGTGGGGTGATGGCAACTCTTGCAGCACAGTTCAGGCTGGGATGTGTCCTCAATAAAAAACCAGCCTTCAACCCCTTTAACACTATAACTGAACACAATATTCTCACATTTCAGATTAATATCTGCAACTATACAGCATATTTGAACAGTATTAGACTTTCAACTCAGTTTAAGCTAACCACTTGGTCTTCAATTTTTACTCACTTGTTACCATCTACTTTTTATAATATCTAACGTTTTGGCAACTTTCCTTCACAGGAGCTAGTTTCTACTGCCACCCTGAGCAAATCTCCATTCCCTCTAAAAAACTTGTCATCCTCACTCTGAGTTCACTTCCTCAGTAGCCGCTAAGGGGCGCTAATGGACGATAACAACATACCTTAATATGCTGTCTGGTGTCCTTAACTTGATTATTATAGCTCATACTGCCTGGCTACACCAACATAAAATTTTGGTTAAATGGGTCAATGACTACTCAGAGAGTATTTTTATTTGGAATCACAGTAGTGCAATAACAAGAACGACACAGAAAAAAAATTACTGAAGTTAAAAGCATGTTTTTATTTCTAAATATGCTACAAGTCAAATTGCAAAACAGGAAAATCTCTTTCACCTCTTTTTTTGTATATTTTTAACCCCTGAGCACCACAATCCAGCATTCCCATAATGCACTGGATATATCTAAGATGAAGAAAAGGGAAATAAAAGAGACATTTAAAGCTTCATACACAGCTAATAAAGCGATTATAGTCTAAAAACTACCAGAATAGCCTAGCTAAAGTACAAAGTAAACATGTTATTTGATTACATAAGTCAATTAATTTTTTTTCTGCATGCAGAGCTGTTGCTTTCTCTTTGCTTGTCTGCTCTGCTGTTGGTTATGACCTAACATCAAGTGAGCATGGTCACAGCTTGAAAAACTCTTTGGTAAGAAGAATGCCAATGATTCCATGCTGTGGCCTCACAGTTGTGTCATCTGAAGTGTTCAGTGATTGGCATCATTCAGCAGTATGTACAGGAGAAGGGGCTGTGGAGGGGACAGTCATGAGGAATACACTGTGCCAGTGTTGTGTTTACAGATAGAGAATCCAAGACAGGGATGGATCGTGGAAGTAGTAGTAAATGTCCGGTCCCGAATGAACCCTGATCCAGGGGCATCATGCTATGTGTGACAATCCTAGATAGCCCTCTCATGTACATTTCAACTGTCAATTGTCAATTTGTAAAATTTGTTACGGTGAGAATATTAAAATACAAAGTCACCAGGTAGTAGGCAATTTATCTAGCAACATTTAAGGTGGAAAAATGACATCAGGCATATGCAAAGAAACAATAAGAATCCTGACAAAGAAAGGCCATTCATTATTTATACCTCTTATCCGTTAAGGGTCATGGGGAAGCTGAAGCCTATCCCAGCTGACATGGGGACAGACTGCCAGTCCATCGCAGGACCAATGAAAGGCCTCTATACATTTACATATAAAATCAAAGATTTCTTCCTCACTCACTCACTGAACTTTTGTTTGAACTAAGTGTAATGGAAGACACCTTTCTTTGTGCAAATTAATTATACTTGTTTTTTTCCACCTTAAAAGGAGATTGCCTACCACCCATCAAGTTTTTCAATTTGGATTTTCACAGCCTCTGAGTGACTGAAAAGTCTGGGGTTCTGATCCAGGACTGTGATACATGCTGCGATGGTCCTGGATCAAGGGCAGTCTTAAATAAAATCCATCATCACAAATATTAATTGGGTGGACCCAAGACAATCCTCTAGGATCTGGACATCAGCCATGTGACACTTGTTATGAAAGTATGATAGAGTTGTGAAGTGGGAGAAGTAGTGCAGAAAACTTCAACACATAAGCTCTGGAGTGTCCTGGACAATTAATGATCCCTCAGGTTGATGATATGGCCATCAGTTTGAATTTTGTCAGCTTTCTTTGTTGACAGCTTGGTATGGCAGATGGATATAAAGTCTATGATAACCATGAGCTCTGCTGCTGTTGCTATGGGGAGGAGGCCAGTCAGAGCTGCAAATTCAACAAGGTCTTTGTCCAACTGAACTGCAAAATAGGTCCTTTGTCATTGTCTGCCAAAATACCCCTGCTGCCCCAGTGCCTCCCAAAACTGTTGACAATTATGAAAACGACAAGTTTAGGGTACAATCATGAGCATAGTTAAAAGAACTGATTAAAGTCAGAATTGGGGAAAGATTAAAAGGACCTGTTGACTCTTGGTTGGAGACATGCTTGCTCCCACATGCTTTGCTGACCCAACCATCCAACCTGATTTAATCTATGAGGTTTTACTTTCAGGCAGCTGGCAAATGTACAACACACTGTAGCCAAATTGAGAGCACTTCACCTGTTTTTACATTAACAGGCTTGTAACACTGACTTTTTATTATTTACGAAAAACAAACAAACAAAAAACTCTGACTACACTTTAACTAAAATAACTTTCCCACTTCACAGCTCTATTAAGTGTGGATAAACGTGTGTATGTTTCTGAGACAGATAGTAATACAGTTATCTGAGGTCTGAGGAGACCTGCGCTCTGCCAGGACAATATGAACACCACCATGGCTAAACAATACTCCAGACTGTCCAGATTGAGAGGTCTGTCTAGTCCATCTGTTAGTATTCAAGTCCATTAATACTAAGATGATATCACTGTTTCAAGGATGCAACACCAAGTGTATAAAGAAGTGATTTTTTTTTTCTTGGACTGTTGCTGTATCTACCGGCAGACATGTCTGATTGCTAAAGAACACATTTCAAGTAAACATGAGAATTATAAAGCACAACGACCTTCAACAGCTCAACTGACAACTGATGAGTCAGCTCATCTTATTGGCTGAGGATTGTCCTCTGCTGCACGATTGTGTTTGTACAATTTCAACATCACCATCTATACATACAGTCATACAATATATTATTAGCTTTATCAACAGTAATCAGCCTAGAGAACTGCACTATCATCTTGAAACTAGACTAGTCTAAACCTTTAGATAGATTAAGTGAACTGTGAGCAATCTGCATGAAAAATCCTTCACAGTGAGGAAGACAGCCACTTCTAAAAAGCACACACAAGACTATTGTTAGGGCTTTATCAGTGGTGGAGCTACAAATGTTTGTCCTGAGGGCATCATTTCATAAAAGGTCATGGTGTTATTAAAATCAAAAGTATTCATCCCCTATGGAACATGAATGTGCTTAGTATATTAATATTAATCTGCCTGTTGATATTTTTTGTATAAGGAGGAAATGGTGTTTCTGGAGTGAGGTCAGCCAGCTATACCACAATGTACTGTACGTGAAATCAGAGTATAGTAAACATCAGGTTCTGATCATTTATCTGCAGTTCTGTTAAATCAAATGCCATTTATGGCAGAAACTGACACCAACACCAACATGCCAAACTATGGACAGGACAAATGTGTAATCTCTGATTGAATTCACTGGTGCAAGGCGCTGTCTTCATCTTTATGTTCATGTTTTCATGCAGATTGGATTTGTTTTGACAAGCATCCCTACTGTGTCCCACAAAAGGCTGTTTTGTTGTGCCGGCACAACACCCAACATAAAAAGCACTTTGAATATGTTGCCTAGTTTTCTAATATAATCTATTGTTTTTTTTTCTTTAACTGAAAAGGATCTGTATTCACACAAATACATGGATATGAAACACCATGAACACACTGGTAATTAAGGTTGTGGACATGCTCGTTGGCACAGTCTATAACAAATGAGGTAGATGTGTGTCAATAAAATATTCCCTTCTTTGGTATAATCATACAAAAAATGATAAAGAAAAAAAATCCAGTGATCTATTGAAGCAAAACATTGATTTCAAGTGGCTGTACAATAAAAATAAATGAAATTTATGAGGTATATCTTGTATTCAAACTTTACTATGACTATATACAGGTAGATTGGTGAGGTATCTGCATTCAGAAGACTCTTAAAAAGGGTTTGCAAACAAAGTGGTGGAGTATAAAACATAATAAATAAAACCCTATGTATCTTCAAACTGTTTACCATTTCTCCTCACAATCAAGAAAATATTTTAGATCTTTATGAAAGCAGAAAAAGAAAGACAGACAAAAATGAAAGAGGCAGAAGCTCTTTGTTAGACACAAGTGCATTAAAAAAACAAACTTGGATTTGCAGTGTAACCACTGTGTGATTGATGACTGTTTCCTACAGACTACATATTTTCATATGTCCTGCTGTCACTTGCTTTATTTCTGCTCACCTGCTGCCTGCAGGACTGAAGTGCTCTATCCCTTTCTGTCACGGTCATTTCTCTAAGAATCCAATGCCACATGAGAACTTTCTGGATTAATTTCTTCCCCAGACTGTCAGCAGCATTTCCCCACCAACATCACATCAGCTTTGTGCTTATGTCTTATTATGTTAACAAACATCATTGATATTTTCTGCAAGTGGCCCTGGCTTTAGTCACTGTGCACTGCAGAAGGTCTCTTCAAAAAATAATGCTGTCTCTTGTGCTGCAGCTCTACCACACTCAGCCTCAGCAGAGATTTTGTAAGTATTTCTGACCACAACCACAACAATGGAGTAATGATGTCGGTTGCAATATTTACCCTAATGAATGAGGAAAGCATTGGACCAGAACAATGCTTACCATCATGACATGATTGGTTACTGTGCAGTTTGTGGCTTGGAACAGGTTATTTCATAAATGATACATGGAAAGAATTTTCTCTTTGATGTTTTGATCTCCTATCATAGCTGTTGATAATACATGCGATTCACACACTAGCTAACATACTAAAAACAACTATGTTCAAGATTTGTATTATAAAGTCATCCTAACTATTGAAAGACTTAATGTCCCAGGATGCAATATAACATACAAGTATGGAGAGGTGCAGGAGTGGGTCTTAAAACCCAGAAATAAGTTAGAATTTTCATGGGTCAATGGGTTTTTGGATAAAATTACATCTGTGACCAACTTAAGTTTATGATACCTAAAAGTTTTGTTCAGCAAGACAGTCTTCACAAATGACCACCACTTTTATAATTTTTGAAGCTTAAATGCAATTGCCAGAGGTAAAAAAGCTACACCTATGTGAACTACACCATGGTGGCACAACTTCAGCATCACCACCACTAAACTTCCAAATTGTAATTTGATTTGGTGTGCTCACCTCTTCTACAAAAGCCCTTCTTTTTATTCTTCTTATTTTAGGTTTTTATGCCTTTAACAATAGTGACAGTAGAGAGAGACGCAGGAAAAGAGAGCAGGGCAATGACATGCAGCGATGGGTCGGGAGTCAAACCAGGGACCAGCTGCTCAGAGCATATGCGCCCACATGGTATGTGCCTTTCCATTTGGCCATCAGGTCACCCCACAAAAGCCCTTCTTGTAATAGTTTAGAAATTAAATTTAAAATTAAAAGTGGGGTATTGACATAAATTATGTTATAGAATAAAATCTGAAAATGTCCTGAGCTTGTGTTAACTACAGACCTTATTTCAGGCCTCTAACCAAAAACCCATTCAAAAAAACCCATTGACTTTGGGATGAGGGAACCAGATGTGCTAAAATGCTAACTTATTTCAGGGCTTTAGGACTCATTCCTTCAGCACTCTATATGTCAGGGCAAGAAGCCTTTCTGCCAGCTGTCCTAGTGACCAACCTCTGTGCTGCATTAAAAAATCCCCTGTGCCTGAAAAAGTTTCTTCCCCTTATACTACCATTGTAAAAGAGTTTGGTAAAGTGTTGAAATGATGCTACAATAGGCAGACAAGGCCAATTATTAAACTGTATACAAATTATTATGAACTACTTTAAGAAATTATAATTTTTAGTTGTATGCTCCACTGAAGCATATATTTTTGTATTACATATAATAAAACTGAGTGGATATTATGCTTAGATGGTGCCTATCCTGAAACAAAAGTACTCAATTAAATTATCAGAAATTAACTGACACACAGTAAACCTGGGGCAGGGTAGTATTCCAGTGTAATACTGGTTGGCTTCTGGCAAGCTGGTCTGACTGGTTCGGGGCCACATGTGAGAGAGGGCAATATGTCTGACAGCCCATTTAGTCTTTGACTGTTAATCTGACCCTTATAACATATGTTTATATAATATTAGTTTGGGGACACAGTGTTTGTTACTAGTGGATAGAGCTTTGTGTTATCCTCATTTGCATGGTTCCATTAGCCTGCTGGCTAGTTAGCCAGCTAACAAGTCAAAGAACCAGCTGCTGGCTTCACTGTGTTTAAAAGAAGAGACTAGTAAAATCCACTACAAAGAAATCCACATATCAGACACTTCAGCCTTTCTACAGAATATATGATGATTTCCACTTCAGATGTGCTTTGCCTGTCTGTATTCTTGCTATAATCATCAGGTTTGATCATTGGTGCTAAAGCTCACTATAAATGCTGAACATGTTGTACCAGGAGATATTTGTTTTCTTCTTTGGTATCAGCTATAAGCAGTGAGTTTCTGAGGTTTGTCAGAAAGCCTACAAACATAAACTGTTATTATTATTTGTTGCTGAGGATTAGCTGTTCGGTTGTCTCATCTTTTCATTGCAATGGTGCACAAGAGGGAGTCTTCATTTGGCTTCATCCAGGTTACCCCTTAAGGTGGTGGGCAACCATGCTTTTGAACTGTTCCACACTGAACAGATGTCTTAGAGTCCATGAAAGACAATGGCAACACACAAAGGTCAAATGCCCTCAACACACTACTAATTCAGAGCAGGAGGAGTGGGAATGAAGGGGGCAGGCAGATCTCTTGTCAAAGTATTTGTAAATACAAGTTTGCTGCATTTCAATCTGTTGGGTGACCTACAAGTAATGTGGGTGAGTGGGTGGAGGGAAAGCCACCTTCAAAAGCTCCTGGAGTTTGTCTGATGATAATGTCTTCAGCTACTTCTTGTCTCTGAGAAGAGAACGGACCTCATCCCTGGTGGGGTGGGAGGAGGGCAGGGAACTCAGGGTGAGGAGTTCCTGTGTCCATGGAGTGAGGAAGAGGAGGAGGGCGAGGAAGAGGAGCAGGAGGGCTGGAACTGTGTGGGACTGGTCTTTCCCTGAGTCTGAGAGTTGCTGTGTTTCCCATGGTGTCCCGTCATCCCTGCAATGGCTGACTGTCGAGCAAACAGGACACCTGAGGAGCAAACATTCATCAGCCTCAAACTCTACACTGTCCTGACAACCAGTGATATTTCCAACCCCTGGCAGGTCTGACATTGCTCCAGCATCCCTTTGCCTTAACCCTAGTCTACAAAGGATGTGTTTACTTTACACTGTCTACATCAGTGGCATAATGTTTCGTTTTTCACACACATATACTTTTGAAATTACAACTCCAAGTAAGACTTACAAAAGTAAATCTCTGTGGTGGTCAAGAACAATGGAAAACTGTCCAGAGTAAGAGTCAGCATGACATGTGGGATTTATCCTGACAGATTTTTAATTTTGATTTTTTAAATCTAGACAACAGAATTACTGGATTGTCTCTGGAAAAAGGCAAAGGACTGACTGGCACCTGAATAAAATAAAAGTATCAAGTGAGTGTACATATACAGAATTTACAAAGAAGAGCCTTTAGTATATTATTTGCTCTTTAAAGTCATTATGTGTGGGATTAGAAAATGTTCTACTTTGGTGTCTCTCAGTAGTATTTTAGAAAAAAGGTACTGTTACAAGCTACTCATGGATCTGATCCAGGGACACTGAGAGGAGTAGGCTGAAAAAACACAACAGACTGCACCAACTGTCTCATTTTCCTACTAACAAAAGTGTATGCTGTCAGAATATACGGTGGCTTTCACATAGCAGTATTATTACTAATATTGCAGCTACAGTTTATATAGAACTGGCCTTTCCCAGCAGGTCAGTATTATGTATAATGTAATGTATAAGTTAAGCACTGAGGGGAGCATTATTACAATATATATTTAATTTTATATGTCATGTATTTAATTTACTTAATATCATCATTCTGTCTAGTTTTACTACTGCTACCTCTGTCCACTCCACATATACATATAGATATCTGGGAGAGAGATCCCCCTCTGTTGCGGCTGGGGCTCAGGAGGAAGAGTGGGTCATTCACTAATCAGAAGGTTGGTCGTTCCATCCTTGGCTCTTCCATGTCAAAGTGACCTGGGGCGAGATACTAAACCTCAAATTGCCCCTGATGGGTGAATGTGACATGTAGTGCAAAGCACTTTGTGAAGTCATTAAGACTAGAAAAGTGCTATATGAGTTCAGTCCATTTACTCTTCCTAAGGATTTGTATGTTGTACAAATTATAAAGCTCTTTGAGACAAAGTTGTAATTATGGCTATAGAAGTAACACTGATGTGACTTGACATGACTATGTTGGCTTTGTGCAGGTTCTGCTGCTGAAGAAACTGAACAATTCTGACAGAAAGACTCGAACCATTTAAAATGTTAAATGTGAAATTAAAACCTATAAATGAAGTAACCTTTGAATTTAAGGCATTTTAGGACTTTTTGTGGACCTGCAGTATTATATAGATAATAAAGATATGGCCATCTTCAGCAGTAATTGTTACATTTCAGCATACTTATCTACAGACCTGCACAAAAAGAAAGATTACAGTGTCAGCTTGTGGCAGGATGACTTGCATCAAGTCAACACTCAGGCTCCCAAACACTGGCTCTCAAAGAGAGAGCTCAGATATGATGTGACGGCCACCAGGCTTACACCCTGACATGAATGGCCTATGTTAAAGCAGAGAGGCAGTAATTACTTCAATACACAAGCTACCTCCATTTACACACACGCACACTCACACTCTAGGCAGGCACATAAGACAATAAGCCCCATCGACCTCAAATCCACAGGCCCAATTTCGAGATATTTAACTTTTTTAACTCTATTGGACTGCCACTTCATTACGATGGATTTTATAGCAAAGACATCAAATTGCGTAGAGGACTAAGCACCAGGGTGCTGCTATAACTTATTGAATTTCCTGCCTGCAATTACATCAGCAAACGGCCCCTCTATTTACCTGTGTAGACAACTCCATTTATTTCTATTGACATGTTGATGCTGCTAATGCCGTTGGTAGACAGGTTCAATGCGGTCTCTTGTCTATCATCTGTCAAGAGAGGAGGCAGAGAACGAGAGAGAGAAAAACTCAATATGAGCATTTAGAAAGGGAACAGAAGAAGCAAGAGGAGCGCCCTGGTGGAGTATTGGTGATAATTCAGAGAGTGACAGGATAAGGAGAGCTTTATTAAAGAGTTCTGGGGAGAAAGAACTGTCAAAAGATGTTACAGCCATTTGTACATGTCAGTTATGGATGAATCCTATCACAGCACACAGTTGGAAAACTTGGCTGAATAAATGTGACAGGTTCTGAAATAATAGAAATGTCTTAAGAAAACAGACCAGCCCTACACACACACAGTGATCTCAGTGAGCTGCTGTGATATCAAACCATCTGTAAACACAAATTTATCCGTCTAAGTGCATCTGGGTAAAGACAAATAATAGTGTTTGGATGTAATCTTGAAATGATAGTGTTTATATGTGAGAGCCAGAGCCAGACGACCAGTATGGGAATTAACCTGAGAAAGATTCTTACTCATTCTTCCATCACGTATCAAGTGCAAAGCCTGCTATTATGACTAATATGAGAGAGGCAGTGATGCAGACAGAAATGATATCACACTTGAGCAGATAGGGCCCTTATTCTTCCTTTAGCCTCTATCATTAAGTCATATATGACTTATAGCTTGTCATGAGCTGTGCTGGCTGCAGCCAAAGCCCAGCCAGACGGGCATTTTTAGTCATAACGTGCTTGATTCTGCCTGTGGTTGAGAAGAACTATTTCTTCATAACATCTGTGGAGCTGAACTTCAAATTACATGTGTTATATGATGAACTATGTGCACATTAGTGGTTGGACATCCCATCTGGCACAGCCATTAGCTGTTTTTGACACAGCACCCACAGTTGTAGGCACACTGTTATTTAAGTCTGATGGAAGATAGCTAACAAACTCAATATTTAAGTATAAATGATGAATTAAAATCAGACTTACACTTATTGAGTGTTTTGACAAATACTGAAAGATAGATCTTAGATCTTAGACATCACTCTGTTATATTAGATGCACATCAAAATGTAATAGTTTACATTACAAATTGATAACTGTTATCGTTTCTGGGAATAAGGAAGTTTATATTGTACAATGACACACAAAATTCAATTTTTCTAAAATCTTGGCAACAGCCCTGGATACTACTGAATTATTATTATTATACTGAATGATAAAGCCTCAGAGAGCACAGAGGGAACACTAAAACTCTACACAGGTCAGTGTAGTCAAACCTCCTGTGAGTGGCTCACCTCTGTTGTTGAGTTTGATGTTGAGGGGCAGCTGGGTGGCCATTGCCAGCAGGTTCTGCTGCAGAGCATGCTGCATGATCCTCTGCTGCTCCTCTGCCATCATCATCATCTTCTTCTCTGGTGGTTCACCGCTTTCCAGTTTCTCTCTGAGCTGCTCCAGAGCTGCCACCTGCACAGCTGCTGCTGCCTGAGCAGCCACAGCTGCTGCATGATGGCCACTGGGTGACATGGGGAGGGTCACCCGGCTGGGCAGGCAGTTGGCCATCATAGGCTCCTCTGGAGAGAATAAGACCATTAAGAAAGTGAAACGGAAATAATAAACACACATCTGCATGCCTATGCATGTGTAAAGTAATGTAAATAGACTGTACATTTTGTATCTTCTCTTTGCTCTCATAAACACACTATACTATGTGTATGTATAATATGTGTAATATATATAATATGTATAATGTAAGCTTAAAATATTCACAGGAAATATACTAGTTCCTGTCAATGTACTAGTTGTCAATGTAAATCCACTAAAATCTATTGTAAACCTCTTTCATGAGGAATTATTATTTTTATTATTATTATTTGTCCTAGTATGTCTATGCTACTGCTTCACAATGTTGCTCATTTACATCTTACCAAGAAGAATCATCATTTATCACATTTTTATTCCTACATTTCCGCTTTCTGTTAAGGTGGTTGTTAATGGATATCACTGTTTTTGCCTGTGCTGTAGACATGACTGATGACTTCACATGGACCTGCAACCCCATACTCTTTGTGGTGCATTAGTGTGTCTCAGAACTTGGCGGTGCTGATATGAGGAAGTCCTGCAAGATGTTTCCTCTTTGGGGGAAATGACCAAAATGCCCACAAGTTACATGAGTATGAATGGATGGAAATGGGG
Source organism: Lates japonicus (assembly GCA_033238685.1). NCBI lineage: Eukaryota > Metazoa > Chordata > Actinopteri > Centropomidae > Lates > Lates japonicus. The sequence continues at coordinate 120,470 of BRZM01000014.1, forward strand.
CAGCTATTGTGAAATCAATTTCTGACATGTGAACACACCAACTTCTTCTTAAGTGGCCGGATAATCATGCAACAATTTCTCAAATAGATGTGATCTGTGTAGTACATCATGTGCAATCTTTGTTTTGACAAAATATTCATAGATGAGGAAATGAATCATCCTTCAGAGTGACAGAAAAAGAATTTGTTTGTTTTAAACCTGACCTGCTGACTGCACCATGAACAAAATTAAAACAGAAATCACTAGACTTTATTTTCTGAGATAACTGTCTGAAGAAGACCTACTGCACTGCTTTGATCAGTGGAAGAAAGACATTGAAAAATGTTTATGTTCAATAAAATTGTATTACAGCATCAGTCTCGTTATTTAATAGCTGTACCTCGTACTTACCACTTGGCTGCTTTAAGAGGTTTTTATTTTGAAGAGAACTACTGTGCTTATACACCACTATAAGTATTTCCAGTCGCTTCTTTTTTGACCATCAATGAACCTTAACACAGCCTTCGAGGAAAAGAGGGTGTTATTCAACTTAGCCACTTAAAGGCTTTTAATGTGAAACATCTGTACAAGAAGCATAATTTCATTGAATTCAGAGTAGAGTAGCTAAATAAAAAAAGTAGAACCAACTGCAATTAACTAGTGAATGAAAACAGGTATCTTGGTTGAAAGAAAAGTGAGAAGAGCAGAGTGGTGAGTATGACATGACTCTGCTGTTGTACTGATGGATTAGTGCTCTGAAAACAGACATTATATTATGCCCAATGTTAATATATCAAGACAACAGGTAAACATGGAGGAGGTGCTGAGTGTGAATCTACAGCAAATTAAAAGAGAAGCAGATCAGAAAACAAAGTCCTCTGACCAAAATATGATGAATTACTTATTATACCTGCTACGGAAACGAGAAATACAGGCCTGTCACTAAAATCAGCCTTTTTCAAACAAAAACTTCTCTCTGCAGTTTAGGTAAATAGTCAAGACTTTGTGGTATTGTCAGTTTAATTTGTCTATAAAATGTTGTGTGTTAAATCTTGCCTATCGTTGTATCATCTTAATTTACCTTTCTTGATCACAGGCACCTGGGAGATATGGCCACTGTTGTGAGTTAGTGTAGGTAGGTGGGTCATCTGTATCTTTGGTGAGGACAGGAGGGTGGGGGTGCCCACAGGAGAATAGTTGAAGATGGCAGAGCCATAGCTCTGCCGACGGCCTTCCCGCCGGTTGCTGTCAATAGCTGCCTGAAGCTCGCCAGGGGAGCTTAGTCCCCGCTTTTCACATTCATATGGGTAGAGGTACTTCATATACCTGCAGGGAAGAAGAAGAATTCAGTGATTTACTTGGCTTTTTGTTACTGTGTCACTCTGTCCCATGTGGTCAGTCAATCATTAATCAATCGATTTTTGCAGGGCAGGAGCAGGATTGAAAATAACAGTCCAACAACGAAACAATGACCATTCAAACGCCTTACCTTTATTATTCAATTATTTCAAGGGTACCTGAAAAAATTTAATGGTTTCACTTACAGTTTAATTGCTTTGGTTTCAAGCTTTGACAAATGAAAATAAATAAGACTGTTCTCCCCTAAAAAATGAACCCATAGGTCATCTGTACAGCAGCTTTATGACTCATACATTTTATTGTTAGATGACCTCTAGGAGCCATTGTAATTATGACAGGGGCAAAGGAGGAAGTTGAGTGACATAGTATTAAGTGACTAACCTTAATGAGGTAAAGTAGACTAATCTAACCTTAATGAAGTATTGAACCCACCCCTGACAGTGGCCAATGCTGGTGTGGATCTGGTGTGGATCTGGCAGATTATTTTGTAGCTGTTCCCACAAGCCTGGTCCATATTATTTTCATTCTGCTGACTGACTGCGAAGTCCAAATGACTCCCTACACCTGTACATAGGGTGAATGTGGGCTATGTCTGAAATGGGGCAGAAAAAAGTTGTTTTTGAATAACTAACCAAAAAAACTACCCAAACTGTGACTGCATAACTTTAATTGCAGGTTAACTATACTAACCATGGCAACAAAAGTCCAGTACACCTGCCACCAGGTTTCTAATCAGGACACACACACAGTGAGCCTAATAATAAGCCATATAAGGTTGGGGTAAAGGAGAAGTCTTATTACTGACATGCTGTATGCATGGTAACAAGGTTACTACAGTGCATGTAAACACACTGACTGTTAGTGTATAATATTATACTCATGTCATGAACATCCACATTCATTCATTTGTTATCTATACCGCTTATCCTAAAGGGTTGCGGCCGGGGGGGCTGACATTGGGCGAGAGGCTGGGAACAGCTAACACATTAAGACAAGCAACCACTCACACTCACATTCACACTCAAATTCAATTTGAGCACCCAGTAAGCTGGAGTACCCTGAGAGAACCCACACAGGCACAGAGAGAACACACAGAAAAACACCTGGAACCTTTTCGCTGTGAGGAGATAATGGTAACCACTGCACCGCCCTGAACATCCACATGTAGTCTTGAAAGGATCTTTCGAATCGACTTGGCGGTCTTGGCTGGATGTTCAAATGTCGAAACTGTCACAGACATCCAAATGTGTATGGAATGAGGAAAGCCAAATGGACATAACCTTCCATGTAAGAGTGATTGCTACGCACCTAATAACTACTAAAGTAAGAAAACCACGGCCAGCCAGTAGTAATTAACCATAATAAAAATGGTTGCTGTGTCTTCAAAAATGTAACTGTTGCTGTGCATTATCACCATTCACTCCATGCTCATTACACACGGAAGACATGGTGGCTTAGCTTACTTTTTCTCTTAAAAGTCACCCTAAAAACAGACACCATCTGCCATGTGCAGAATACTTTGGTTTTTATATATTCATATTTGAGGTGTCATGTATTCATATTTGTGGTTCTGCACCCCTCTGTACAAGAATATGGAACCTAGTCTGGATAATCTTTTTAATTATGAAACACTTTATACACCATGACAGGTAGTATATTACTTTGAAAGAGAAGGAGAGAGGAGCAGAGCTGATTTGCCAGGCCCTTTGAGACTCAGTCACACTTGTTGATAATGTGTTCCTCCTGATCCAGCCTGCTGCAAAATGCTGATGCTCCTCTGCTGTTTTGTTCACAGTCATATAAATAATTTGAAGTAACAGCTCCTCTAAGGGTTTAGACAAATTTTCAGTCCATTATTCATATAACATTGTGCAAACGTTTTGTTTGTTTTTTTAGTTTCAGAACCCTTTGTATCTTTTAGAAGATATAAAGTTAAAACCTACAGACAACTATTTCATTAAATAATAATGATCACTAATAATGTTTTCCACCTTACTGTTAAAAGATGGGATTGTGAGGTGAGGAATCCCATGCAAACACAGAGCAATCTAACAACACTGGGACTCCAGTGGATTAACTGCCAGGCCATATAGAATACTATAATTACTATGAATCACAGCAGGGATTGGCAGGGAAAGACTATGTATATGATGACTGTGCTTTTCACCTGTCTGGACACATGGAATCAAAGAAGCCTTTGACAGGAATTTAAAGAAAAGAAAGGGCTGAATTTTAATCATAGCAGATGAATTAAAACAACAGAGAAAATTCTCTTAACAAGAAGTATCTCATTAGTTATAGACACACACAGAACATGTCACTGGCATGGTGTTAGGGGAGCAGTGTGAGTGCAGGTATCAGCTATCTGAGGTCATCATCTGTGCTTGTACTCACTGTGTTCGGAGAGTGAAAGCTGCACTGGTAATAGAGGTAGGAAGGTTAAGGCCTTTGGTGATCTCACGCCATATTTTCTTATTGATGACTTCCACTAAGCCGCCTTTTTCTGTGACGAGCTTGTAGAGCATGTAGAGATCCAACACCTGCTTGGCCATGATAGGAATCCGATTCACTGGAGTCCCTGCAGAAAGAAAACACAATATCCACAATCAATTCCATTAACTTTGGTTCCTCCCATCAATAGGCTTCTGCACCTTCTTATAAGGCCAATTTATCTCGAGCCAGTCAAATGTCTGACAGCTCTGTTAACAGCAGGAAATATAACTTTGAAAAATGTCTCTTAATGTCTTATCTGTGCATGACCTGAAAACTGCATAATTATTTAGAAATGTGGTATTTCTATGACATTATGAAATAATCTCTTGAGATAAACTTTGTGCAAATATTTAATGATAAGACATTTTTATCTCATTTAACTATGTAAGCCAACAAACTTGCTGCTCTTTCTAACATACACTGTTAACGAAATATGCAGGCATGACATAAAAGAAAAAGTAATGAACGGGGAAAAAAAACACCAGAACAACAGATAAATTATTCTTGACTTGTTAAAAACTTCACAAATACAATCTGTGGAAGATGGGAGGTCATCCTCTATTAATGACTGCCAACCTGCCCCCTTATTAGCCAAATAAAGGGGCTCAGATAATAATTTGTATTTGCAATTTAATGTTAGGCAATAAAGAGAGAACGACCAGCCCTTTGTGAAGATTCCAAAGTGGTTGACCCTGAGATAATTAACCTGCATTTTGCTGATAGAGTTCCATTGTGCCCATCGGATTTACCATAATAGCGATCAATAGCTGCAGAAATATAGTGCAAACAACAGCAGTGGGGCCTATACCGTGAGGGGAAGAAGAGCTCTGAAGTATCGTCTGAGGTGGTAAAACCACATCAATTAAGGCCAGTAATTACGGCTTCATTTTGTGGCGCTGGCATGTGAACGAATGAGACACTATTAAAACAAAGGATTGATGTTCCCCTTTCCTCACAAGACAAATACGAGCAGTGAGTCTGAAGCCACAGTGCTTCAACATTGGTCTATTGAGAAGAAAGTGCAGGAGGGGCTTGATTCAGACAAAAAAGTGACTTGACTCACAACAGGCATGAGATTTGTGAGTTAGCCTGAAGAAGAAGAAATAACGCGGCACAGTTCAAAGGAAGACAAAGCCCAACAATACAAATCTGATCTTATGAGAAAGTTCTTAAAATAAGTTACTTTATTGTCCCTATGTGTACAGAATAAATTGTGACTGAATGGACTAATCCATTCAGGAATAGTCAATGTAAAAGTGAAGTTATATAGCTCCACAGTGGCCAGAATTTCCATATGACCTTCCAGCTCACTGGTGATTTTGTTAAAAAAGTTAGGAATTTTAAAATATCATCACTGACCTAGACAATCTGTCATGGGCAGAGGAGGAGGATGCAGCACACTAACCACCTTAAACAGGTGAGAGATTTAGGATGTCTCCAGAGACTCTAAAGTCATTCTACAGTGGTGCTGTTAAAAGCTTCCTGGCAGGAATAATCACTGCCTGGCATGACAACAGCATCCAGGACCACAAAGCCCTGCAGAGAGTAGTACAATCAACTGAATGCACAGAGCCAGAGCACACCAAATTATGTAGGCCTCAAAGACTCAAACTCAGAGAAGTCTAGGGAACCCCCACACTACCTTAATTCTCCCACTGCCCTCAGTGCACACTTGATGTACACATTTTTTCTATGTATAATCAAAGTGGGTAAATTACAAATGGTTAAGTAGAACTTAAAAATATTGTAAAACTAAAGATAGTTTTAGCAAGGAGAGGGTATGACCAGTTATGTCTGATGATCATTCATTCATTCATTCATTATCTATACTGATTATCCATTAAGGGTCACGGGGGGGCTGGAGCCTGTCCCAGCTGACATTGGGCGAGAAGTGGGGTACACCCTGTACATCGCAGGGCCAACATATAGAGACAAACAACCATTCACACTCTCATTCACATCTATGAGCAATTTAGAGTCACCAGTTAACCTAAAGTGCATGTCTCTGGACTGTGGGAGGAAGCCGGAGTACCCAGAGAGAACCCACACAGGCACAGGGAGAACATGCAAATTCCACACAGAAAAGCCCCATGTCTGGTGATAATGTCTGAGATAATTGAGTTCTGTCGTAAAACAGTGGGATACAAAACAAAACCAGCACTAGAGATCTTTGGCCTCCACCCTCCCCCTCCAGCTTATCTTTATTACCACTGATTGTAATGAGTATCTGTGCTGATCTATAAAACTATTATTTTGTTGAAGACACAATAGCCAACCAAACAAGGATTGAGGTAATAAATAAAGTCTCAGCCTTTGTCTGACAGAATCTGAGGAGAGATAAGCCTAGTAAAACAAGATTTATGTGCTTTCAATACTGAGGGTGATGTATTTGTCTCTGATTCCCTGAAAGAGATATACAGAATAAAAGAGTGAGGATGGAGAGCTTTTGTCAGCACAAACTATCTAATCAGTCTATGTATCATTATGACAATGAGTAATGGTGGACAAGGTGGAAGAAATCCGCTTTGCACAGAGTCTTATTCAGTCTAACAGTCTTATTCAGTTAATGCCTCCGCTGCTATGAGAGCAAGAGTTTGGAATTGGAACAATGTAGAGCATCAGGGGCTCTGGTAGTGCAATAATCATCTTTATGCTTGGCTTCATCGCTGACGTGTTCACTTTGCACTGAGCTGATAATGGGATGAGAATTTCTCCTCCTCATTGACTTTGCTCTTTTAACCCATGAAATGAACAATTAATGCTGCGTCACAGGGGAAACCAACTGTTTATCTACTTCTGTTCAACTCCCTAAATGAAGAGGAGGAAGGCATAACACATAGACTCACTAAACATTACCAGGACGGGAAGATTCAGGGCCAGAACATGATGTTTTAGGGATTTAAGCAGAACTTCAATGGCCCCAAACCATGAAGTATAAGTCTGGTGACATTCTGTATATTTGTCTTTCTGTCTACAAATCCCATAAAAAGACCCTAATCAATGAGTGTTGTGTATCAAAGCCTGATCATCTTGTGTCAAAGAGCTCCACTGTTGTCACACACACTGTCCTGCTGCCCCAAATACTCAGTCATTGTGTTTTTTTTCTGTTGCAAATGCACCATTTTCCATACATACATATGTATATATATATATATATATATATATATATATATATAATATACAATCCTAGCTGACATTGGGCAAGAGAGCCCTGGACAGGTTATCGCAGGGTTGACACAGCAAGACAACAACCATTCACACTCATATTCACACCTATGGGCTATTTAGAGTCACCAACTGCATGTCTTTGGAGTGTGAGAAGAAGCCGGAGTACCCGGAGGAAAGCCAGGCAGACACAGGGAGAACATGCAAACTCCACACAGAAAAACCCTGGGTGAACCAGGGTTCGAACCGGGAACCTTCTTGCTGTGACGCGACAGTGCTAGCCACTGTGACATGCAGTTGTAGAACTTAAACATTAACTATTCCCTGTATTATCTGTGAAAAGACAGAGAAAAACATAAAAATACAGGATGTCAACTGAAAGGTGAAAGCAGGATGCCACAGCAAAGTCAGGAGGAATATTTAGTGTCACGGCGATCGAAGACTTTTCTTCTGCTACATAGTATTCTTAAGCAATTAGGTGGAGACAAAAGTTGACTTATTTGAGAAAAAGTGCTGATGGTAGTCCTTAGAGATAATAATCAATTAATAACCACAACCCTGGGGCAACAGTAAATCACCGTGGGTATTTATCAACACACAAAGGAGGCCATCACAGCCATTGTCTGCTCTGCTCTCCATGAGGATTCTATGTCTCTGCTTCCAAGGCTGAAAACCAATACAAGGGTGTTCTGACCATCTGCTGCATGATTCAAGCCTTAAGGTTCCTCTGACAAGAGAAAATATATCAGTGAAATACTGTGCTGCATCACTATCATAGAAGGAAAGGGAAAGACATTAACACAGTACGGTACATGTGTACTACATGAAGAAAAAACATATTACAATGTACAACATATTTTGAAGAATCAAACATCTGACACATATAGTAGCCTTATAAAGACTATGTGTTGTCACAATCTTGAGGACCAGAATGTGGGCAAAGAGAGCAAAGATAGGGTGGAACATAAATAGGTACATTTGAGATCAACTGGGCTGTGCCTGACTTGATGGTCAAATGTGAACTGCTGCTGACTGCTAGGAAACGACTGCAGTCAAGTCAGACACACTTCCTGCTGAAGATATCCAAAGATATGTTGTTCTAAACATTTAAGGCCAGAAAAGTATGAAGACAAATAAAAGTATGAAACATCCAGGGCAATGTGTTCAGGTGTATGGGGGAAAAGTTGCACATGGAAAGAAACACTTCTGGGGTGATCACTTTTTCTTAAAATTTCTGTTCCATTAAAACCCAGAGCGAAAAGGTGAAATATGAAGGATAAAAATATGAGCTATAAGGGCTTTACTTCTTCTACAATAACAAACTCCTGAACTAAACTGATGAACAGCTTCTATCTGGAAATTAAAACTATAGTGTTGGTGCACAGCTGTAAAACATGAGCTGTCAGAAAGAGGAAATCAAATAACTTAGATCAACTTTGGAAGAGAAAACCACGGGAGATAACTGATCTGATTTTAGAATACAAACAACAACAACTTACAACAAGTCATGATGTCAGTGAAGGTTTGAGCCAACAGGGCAAAGTGCTGTCATCACAGAGGTGGCTCCAAGCGGGTGCAGCCGGAGAAAAGCAACTGCAGGAAACTGAGCAGAAAACTGCAGATGCCTTACTCCCGCAAGGTTTAAAAGTCATGTGACATGGTGACGTTGTGCAGCGCCAGCGGAAGTCGGACAAAATTTCTAAGTGGCTACCCCTGGCAACAACAGTATTGTTGTATATATAATTGTTAATAAAGCATTTAAAAAAATTCTAACTGGACATGCAATTCAACTGAAAGACAAGGACATTTTTATTTGCTTTGATGACATTGAGAAAGAGAAAGACCTTACCTTTTTTTGAACAACTTATTTTATTTTTAGGAAAATTCCACATTCATGAAAAAAAAAATGGATGGACTCCAAACCCAGTTTTGAACATTATTTGCAAGAACTGATCCAATACGGCACTACAATTAAAGAAGTAGAGAACTGAAAACAGATACTATTTTGATTAAATTTCTATAGACGGATATAAAATGTTATATTTCTATTTAGTTAATATATATATTTTTTAATTTATTTATTTGTATTTAATTATTTTTTCTTGTATACTCATTTGTATACTCTATTTTTATATACCCCTGGAAACAACAGTATTGCTGTATATACAATTACAATAAAGCATTAAAAAAAAATCTAACCGGCATGCATTGTTTTAAACCCAGCATGCATCACGTCAAGTCAGCGCTGCGCAGCACCGCATAAAGTGGAACGCACCTTAAGACATGGTTGATAACAATGTCGATAGAACTCATTCCACCTCTGTTCTGACAGACAATATGAAAAGCCAGTGAGAATAGCGCGGCGCCAAACCATTCATGTGGTTACAGCCACGCCAGGTTATGTTGACGTACACAGAGTGCAGGAGTAGCACATGTGCTAATGTTTTGGGTACTGCAGCTGTGCAGCAGTACATCAGGAGTAGGAGCGAGATAAAAGAGAAAATGATGAAACGAAAACTCGAGCAACAGCGTAACTGAAGAAGACGAACTGACACAGACCTGAATGACAGAGGACTGACAGGTACAGAGAGCTGGTAGAGACAGACACAGCTGATAAAAACTCTGTGGGATTTGTCCCAGTAGAGAATACAAAATCTAAATACAAATCTGACTTTTCTCTCTGTGTCTCATCTTTCTCTCTCTCTCCCTCTTGTCTCAACTGGGTATTTTGCACATTTATAATAGGTTATTGCAGCAGCAGCAATCATTTTCCCATGGTGGGCCACTGCAACAAAATATATATAAGAAACACTGCAGACATAAAGTTGGTGTCTTGTCATAGCTCAGTTCTCTCTGACACCGCCAGCCACTTTAACTCACATATCACCAGTAGTTTTAGCTTCAGCTGCGTCCGTTTGTGACTAGTACATGCCTCACCTGACAACGGAGCAGAGAATCAGAGAGACTCGCACTGCTGTGTTCTCTGTTCTCATCAAGCATCTTACTCCACAGTTAGTTTTGTGTCATTTCAAGACCAGATGTGGTTGTAAAGTTTCCAGCCTGTCACTCTGTTGCTCCTGCAGTGCTCTGTGTGTGAACAGTGAAGCAGCTAAAAAAGTGTGTACAATCTCTGTCCACTGACTCTGTGAGTTGAATCAGGATCTCCCAACTGATGTGCATCAAATGGTCGACATTTAGGAGCCGCCCAAAGTTGACCTTTTATATATCTTCACATCTCACTCAGGAGTAAAAAAAGAACCTCTAAGTTCTACAGAACAGTGATTTGATTTATATCAAGATTTATATTGATATCGACCGATATGAATAATCATATTGTGATATGATTTTTTCCCATATCACCGCCTCTGTGGAACCATAAAGGAACAAGGAAATAGTAGCTACTATGCCTGACTTTGACAAAGCATCAAACATGCCTCAATATTTTTTGCCTTTTGTTATGAAGGTGACTGTGTAACTTTTATCAACAGTAACACAAGTGATACATACATGATAATGGTATATCCTAAGTAGTTGCATTGGAGAAGAGTCATAACGTCAGTTTTGCAGATATTTTACATCAAGTTTCAGCTGGACCATCATTAGTTACCAGTCTCCCTACTCAAACCAAATAAAGCCAATTTATGGTTTCTGCTTCCAAGCAAAGCAGCAGTCCATGATGCTTCAACTCTATTCCACATCCTTGGTCCTGTTCTCATGAAATAGTTACACACACACGTTTTTGACTTGTTCATTATTCAGCTAAATACAACAAAACAAAAGGGCTCTTTGTGCTGTCATGACGCTGCCATTTTGTTTCTAGAGTGAATAAAAATAAGAATTACTTATCTCTGCATGCATACATTACTATACACAGTACATAAAGTAGTTAGTTGATGCTGTCTGTGCAGCTGTCTACATCCACATCTGTCTTGTGGAGGTATGACCAAATCTCAAGACTGTAGCAGCAAGACCCTGAATATACTCAAATTGGAGCTTACTGTGTAAGGTTGTTTTATGAATTGTTTTTCTGAATACTGATGAATGACACTGTGGACTGAAGTCGTTAAAAGCAGTCCTCTTTATCAGGTTAGTGTGTTGGTAAGGATACCAAGTTGGGGGATTGGATTGGTATTCCTGAAAATATCATACAGGGCAAGAAACATGAGCAGTCAGACAGGTTTGAAATAATCCACAGTTTATCCAGATCTATCTACACGACTTCCTGTTGAGATCAAGCTGAACATTGTTGTGAAATTAGCTGCATGGTGAAGAATGAAATAGAGACTTCTACGACCGACAAAGTTTTATTTTCTTGTAAGAAAAAGGTCAGTCACCACCTGAGCTGTGTCAGTGAGATGGCAAAAGACCCTGAGCATAGGGACATCTAGACCTTATACCTGAGGAACGCCCAAGGGGAAAACAAAGGGTCTGATCTTGCTGTTCCTTGGCACCCTTTGTCCGGGTTACTCAGAAGTGGCACCCCACCCCTGGGGTGATCTTTTCACCTGGGGCAAACCACAGAATCCACATCCCGCTGAGAATGTAAACAAGCAAATGGTCTAGATGCCACAAATGGTTACAGATAAAGAAATTTACTATTGCCAACATCAGCATATCATTTGAAATCTTTTGAGACAATATTGCAGTACATCAGTACAATATACAGTAAGTACAGCAGGTCAAAGCTGAAGTATGGGTCTGTGAGCTTAGTTTACTGCTCACTTAATTTCTTCAATACATTTGACAAACTTACTTGGATACTGTTTAAGTGTTTCTTAGTTTGCCTTTTAATGATGTAACTGTTTTCAGATCTCAGCTTTTCAGTGGGTGTAAAGTAACTATTATTGATAGAAAAATGTGATGACCAAAGTCACAGTAAAACTAATCTAATATTCCTTACAATATTCTCAAACTCACCACAAAGACTAGAAGTAATATTAACTATTGAGCTTCGTAATCTCTATTCAAAATTAACAAATTAACGTTACATTCAGTAAAAGAACAAAATATTGCTTAAGTGTAGTTTTTAGTGTGTATGCCCTTATTTTTCCTTTAGACTTGAATCTCTCAATTGGCTTGGAGTATCCTCTTTGGAGAATCTTAATAGAACTGTTGGGCCTGAGGCATGTGTTGCCCTTTGCTGCTTCTCTGCTCTTTGCTGATGATGTGGTTATACTGAGGCCATCAGACTGTGACTTTCAGCACAGACAGTGGTGATGTGCAGCCACATGTTGCTATTTAAAATCTTGTGTTTACAGCAATGAGTTAGCTCACTGCACAGAAAATGTGCTATTAACCACTCAGCCAAATTTGAATGGTTGGACAAAATATGTAAATACATAAATTTAGGTTTCAGAATCATAATGATATCATAATCAAGAATCATAATAATAAGGGAGCTATTCGCTCTTAGTTGCTGGGAGTGTGTGTCCACTGAAGGTGCCAAACCATGGCCCACTTGAGCTGTGCAGTAGTGACAGTTAGCTCACTGTTAGCACCCCTGTTGCGAAGACCACAACCCAAAAATGAATAACAGCAGCCTGGAGTTGCACAGATGTCAGAGTCAAGTTCGGAGTCTGAAGACATTTGGAATGTGTGGAGATCAGTCTTGATGATCAAATGGCCTCAATGGCCAATGACATCATACGAGCAACATTACAGTGAACTAACACATGTCAAGGGTTACACAGCAGGTGCCCACATGAGGATAAATATAGATGCAAACACCCCGCACCCAAATTACAGACTGTCCCCCAATTAAAACTGAGCCCATAGGTCACCTGTGCAACAGCTTATTATGACCCACAGTTACGTGTAGTTGTTAAGTGACATCTAGTGGATGTAGTAAAGAAGATGACATTGTAGCGATGAAGGATAAGGAGGAGGTTGGGGGTTAACAAAACATAAGATTTTCACACAGGAGATTGCTATCAGGTTCCTGTTTGAACCCAGTAGTCACTGTTTGTTTAATTCATGACCATTCCACAACCAATTTTAACCTAAACCACCATCTTTTCCACAACAATAACCACATGTTAGTTATTGTTACCATGATAACAGAGCTCCAGTGCGCATGTTGCTGGTACGCTCCAATGGGTTGTACCTGAGGGTACCAGAAACCTACATGGTGGTTTAAGTTCGAGGACTTGTTGGAATATTACACTGGGAGGGGCAGATGCTCAGTCTATCAGTGTTTCTAATCCCTCCATACACAGAGGACACAGCCGTTGTGTGTAGAGACACCATACACTCAAAGTTGAAGGCACACAGAAGCAATGTCATTCTGCTGATCTGGTGTCAGATAAGAAAATGCCCTTATGTGTCATTTTGGAAGGCCATGATAAAATGGCAGTTAATCAGAGAATTTAAAAAGTAGACTTAGGGAAATACTTAAGTAGGCACAAACACAAAAAGTGACGCTTGTGCTCTATGAACATCAGGTTGTTGCACAAACTTAAACAACTTGAATCTATCTTCTATCTTAGGCTCCGTGCTGACCAAAAACATACTGTGACAAACATACTGTGATGTTTTCAAGAAACATTGATTAGGATATTTAGAGCAGTCCACTCTGATCACAGTTGTCAGAGGCTAGCAGTGGAGATAGGCTGCTGATCTGCTTCGCACTGACAATGTCTCCCTACACTAAGTCCAAAATCAATCTCTAATTGAATGCTCCAACAACAATCCATACTGTCTCGAAAACCCAAGTGACCAACCACAGCCGTCATGCATACAGCTGGACTGTGGTTAAATGAGACTTTAGTTTTTGGGAAATTAGTTTTTCAGTTTTTATTGACATTCATAAAGTTAGAAATGTGTAAAACCTAAAACATCCATTTGTATGTCACAATTTTGTTAAATACAGTGTATACAGCAGCTGGCAGCTAACATTTTGTGTTCATATATGTGCAAGCAAAAATCTAAAATTAGTCAATAAAACAAAAAAAGATGAAAAAATGCAGGTAACTAAAAATCTGCTGTACTGTGTGAAAACAAATTTGTTACTACAGTGTAACCAATTAGTAAATTTATGAAGGATAGGCATGAATATTTACAACACATTGAAACATTGACATTCTGGAATAATCATAATCATAATCATGATCATAATCATACATCTGCAAAAGCTGTATGTGAATTTTTGTTGAATTTAATCTTCAATCAATGTTGTGTTGTAGCTGCGGAAAGTTTATTATCAGTGATTGTCCCAGTAATAACACAGTATTTAGAAAAAACTGTAAAGTAGATTCAAAATGTTGGATTTATTTATTAAGTTTGTCTTTTCTTTTTTTTTTTTTTTTTTTATTCTTTTATCATTTCCTGTTCTGTTTTTTGATTAAAAAGCTGAGCCTGGAAACAACTCATTACTAGTCATTCACTCTTCACAACATAGCATAGAAAATATAAGACAATTATAAAATGAAGAAGTGAAAGAATATACTATAAGGTATTATATACTCAGTAAAATTATAAGAGGCATCAGTATCAGAAATAACATCTTATCCATGTGTGACTTTCACTTCTAGTGGGTAATTCATATGAGCTTACACAATGAAGTTGAATGAGGGTATGAAATTTAGCCTATAACATGACAAATGAATTGTGATTCACCTCTTCTTCAAACTTTAATCTATAATACACGCCAAATATGAAAGCATCAATGTGTGATAACTGAATGTTTGTACAAGCAGTAATTCATCCATCCATCCATTATCTATACCGCTTATCTGTTAAGGGTCATGGGGGAGCTGGAGCCCAGCTGATCCCAGCTGACACTGGGTGAGAGGTGGGGTACAACCTGTACGGATCGCCAGTCCATCGCAGGGCCAACACATAGAGACAAACAACCATTCACACTCACATTCACACCTACAGGTAGTTTAGAGTGATCAGTTAACCTGCATGTCTTTGGACTGTGGGAGGAAGCTGGAGAACCTGGAGAGAACCCACACAGGCACAGGGAGAACATACAAACTCCACACAGAAAAGCCCCGGGCTCAAACCAGGGCTCGAACACAGAAACGTCTTGCTGTGAGGCGACAGTACTAACCACTGCTCCACAAGTAATAATGATTTATCCAGAAACTGGGGATTACAGGTCTGGATCTCAACTGTTAAATTTAAAACATATTCATTTTTTCTATACAAATTGACATTTGTTGTGTACTCAGCTGATAAAGGAACATTCTTTTCTTACACTGCACAGGATACTGCAAAATCTGTTCTGGTTAAACATGGTTAAGTACTTTATTTTAACTAAAAATAATCCAAATTATTGGCTAGTCTTGTTTTAATAATTCCGATGATGTCATTGAATGGAAATTAAACTCAATAATTTTATTTTTTTATTTTTTTGAGTCATTGTATTGAAAGTCAAGGACAGGCAGGTGAGGACATAAAAAATACACTGTGTACAGAACAAAGAACTCAGAATAACAACAACATGGCAGAGTAATCTTGTGCTCCTAAAATAGACAGTCATTGTAACTGGCAGTGCCTTTATTCTCTGCTGGGTGGTTAACTTCCTCATATTATGCAAGGATTTGTACACAGGTCCACTCCTCCAATAAAACCAGCAGCTGCCAGCAGAATCCTCACATTGAGAAAATACACCATCACAATGTAAGTGGCCAATAAAGCAGAGACTTCATCATATTGTGAGGAGGCCTGTGAATGCGCTTTCTGAACTGTGTGTACAACTACATAAACTAAAACCTGTGCTGCTGATCTCAGCCATGAAGTTTCACTGAAGTTCCATACTAAGGTTACATCATGACATGACATGTTATTATCTTGTACTAAAGTGGAAATCACTTACCCCGTTTCTGCATGAAACTAAAAAGGTCATCAAGAAACTCTTTGCGCTTTTCATCATCATCCAGTTCATACAACTGAAAAAGAAAGAAAAGGTCAATTAATAATTTATTAGACACTTTCAACAAAGAAATCAACAGCATCTTTGATCAGTGGGGGGGTGGGGTGGGGAGGTGGGGAGGCCTTTGAGTAGTTTTGGTCAGTTAACGGTAGGAAGCTGTATGGAGGCCTGTGGCTCCTCTTTAAATCAGGAGAAGCTCTCTCACCTCACAGTCTTCCTAATGTTGCAAGGAAGAACAAAATCGCTGTTTGCACACTGTTCACATACACTGTGAAAAAACAATAAATGATCCTTGCCCACAGTAACTGCCAGAAACGTAGGATACTGTAGACACTATGACATTTCCATCAGGATAGCCATCATTGGCAGTAAGATTTTTTTTTTTCAGTTATGAAAATAATGTTAATATTAACTTTTGAGGAGTGATACTGTCCGATAGCACCAGAGATTTATGGTCACTTCTCAGCGATTCTTACAGGAATGACAGTTTACTGGACCAACAGTCAAACAGACAATCAAAGTCAGAGGACTGAGAAGTAACAAACTGTGAAACGCAAAAATACAAATGTAAACCAAAAGACAGGCAAGCTGTGATTTTAGATTTTTGTATTTTAACACACGTTTTAGCTCCTAGTCATGGTTTTGAATGATAGCAGTAGTGGGTTGCAGTTTATGTTGCTGTATTTCTTTGCGTGTTTGTTATCAACAAACAAAAGTAAAACCACAGCATACCTTCAAAACAAAGACATGCAGTGCCACATGGGTCCTAGAACAATATCAGGAAAATGGACATGAATAGCTTTTTTACATTTGGGAGCCTTGGAGAGGTATGGTCTGAACCATCACATATTTAACCCCTTCAAAAAGCTGCCACAGACACAGTCACTGAGCACAAATGCAAAATAGAGCAAAAATCAATTATCTCAAAGCCCTGTGCAAGCTATTTTAAATATTCTGTCCATCCATTTTTACATAAATAAAGATGCCCAGCTGATTCAACTCCAGTTAACAAATAATCATAACTGTTTTTCTAAGACTCACAAAGCACAAAAACTAGTGAAAATCTGTATCCTTTCTCATATGATGGAGATTTTGATCCATAAATAAGTCTGTGCATTTGACTTGCACCATGCTTTATCAGCATAACACAACCTCAGCCACATCAGCACAAAGACTACAGGTCAACAAAAATGACACTGCAACTGTGCTGGCACCACTGCTTGCCCTTCACTTGCACAAAAATACTTTTTTGCAGTTGGTATTGCACTGGATTGTATTTCACTGTGCCCCCAGTTTTTTTTTTTTGTTTGTTTGTTTTTGTTTTTTACCTTTTCTTGTCATTCATGGCATGTGTCAGGCCCCACGGCATGATGACAGATACATGTTGGCTTATTTTCAATAATTCACAAATTATGGTAAAAAAGTTCAAACATAAATACAGTAAAACAAAAAGAGAGAAAACTGTTTTTTTTTGTATTACATTTCCTTTAATATCTGTCTAACTACTTGCAGTAATTAGCGGATGTGTAATGTTAGATATATTACTGTATCTCCTGTTGTATCAGAATAAGAGAAATATATGATGTTAAAACTAAAATATATTGTAAGATCATCATTAGTCAACAAGTGGTTGACATGAGAAAATCATACAGCTGTCAGCTCACAGTATGATGACTATTTATTTATTTAAATTATGCTAATATTGCATTAATAATAATGTAATAACAGAGGTTTAGTTCACTTATACCATCTAATTCCACATAATAAATGTTTGCTCAGCAAATTCTAGACCAATGTTTGTGTAGGCCTCCACAGTCAGTAAATGTGTAGGATAACATCATTTTCTCCAGGGGTTATTTTATCTCGCATTAATAGTCACAGTAACATCTGTAATGAATTGTACTCATGTAGACATGGTGAGACAAAACTGACTTATAACACTACAGTGTAGAGACTAGGGATAGACCAATTATCGGCCAGCCCGATTATCTGCGCCGATATTCGGCATTTTGACACATATCGGCATCGGCCTTTTTTAAAAACGGCCGATAAGAGATCTATTTAAAACTGGGTTATTTTGGCTTTGATGCAGCCGCGCCTCTCTGTCTGCAGTCACTACTCCTCTACTACTACTACCTGATTGGTTTGGAGAAGCTCTGAGCTAAGAGATGCTGCTGACCCTGGGAACTCCCTGCACTTTTTGTTTTTGTTCGAACTTAAAGCAAAGATAAGTGAAAGATAAAATAAAATTTCAGTGATATTGAAATTTTGGAAAACTTTATTTACTGTAGAAAACTTTAGGGAGCTATTTATTTGTTTAAGTTTTCATGTAACTTTATAAGACATGCTGCTGAGCCTGGGAGCTCCCTGCACTTTCTGTTAGAATTTTAAAACAAAGATGTCTATTGTCTAAGATAAAAAATACCTTTAACATGTTGCAAATCTGAAAAGCTGTTTAATAAACATATGCTTAAAGGCATTTTGTCACAGGTACACTAGAATCACTACCAGGTGGCTGTACGCCTCCACCAGCCAGTCAAGTTGGAGTAAATATGGTCACAATCTCCCCTTCTGTTTCTGACTTATGCCAATGAATAATGGAAAAAATGATAAAGAAACATAGGAATTATTATTATTATTATTATCAGTGCAAAATGTTTATTGAAGTTGGCTAAAACATTGAAAATCCAGTTTAATATATGATTAATTTATCATTTATTACACATTTACTGTACAGTATTCATTTAGTACTGGGCTTTGTTATTGTTGACAATCTGGTTTGCCCTGGCTTGGCATTATAATCATGTACATTTCTAATGAAATATACATTATTTACTATTAAAAATAATAAATATGTTGCCATAGTGATTACTGTCTTGCATTTGCAGTGTGTTGAGCTCTTCTGGCCACTATGCAGTCATATTTTGTTGATTTGAAAAAATTGTGAACATAGAGACTGAGAATATATAATAATATATCTCAGCAGGACATCTCCTAGTGTCTATCATGCCTGTGGTCTTGGTATATTTTAGTAGCCCTAGTTTCCTTATTGGCATATCCATTATGCTCCTCATCCTGCCCAACTCACTGGGGTAGCGACAGAGTCAAAGAGGCTTTTAAATGGGCCTCTCTAGCTAGACACAGCTGATGGAAATATGTTAGTGGCAATGTTCACTTTCAGTAAGGTCCGCAGCCATGTTAACAGGCCCACTTAATCAATACTGGAAGACAGAGGGATGACCTTTGGAATCAGTGGGCCCCTGTGGACGAGGCCCCTGAGATAATAACTGATCATTTAGAAGTGTATTAGCTGTCACCAATATTAAAGGACCAGTGCAGGTCAGCACTCTGGAGGAAACTGTAGGGGGGTTGGGGTTCATTAAGGGGAGGGTTCTGGAGGTGGTATGTATGTGTTTGTGTTGGGGGAGGGGGAGTTGAGAGTGCACTGTGAGTGCTGCGCTGCAGGCGGTCCATGGTGGAGGGAATATCGAAAGGTAAAGGAACAGCAAGTGATTGCAAAAATGTTAAGTGCACAAATGCACTGTGGATGACAATGCCGCAGAATCAATTGTGAGGCCCTTGGAGTGCAAAGGCATATATGCAGAGACAAAGATGAGCATGTGCTCATCGAGGAAATAACACACGTTAACACACACACCAGCCAGCACAAAGAAGTACATTCACTAAAATGAATTTAAAATATTTCTTTTTTTAAAACTGAAACCCTACATTCTCCACAGATTTTGACAGTTGGCTTCAACTCATATGGCATGGAAGCTCAAAACTATCTGCATAAATTTACTGACATCTATATATTAAAATACACCTACTACAGTAGTAATCTGAATTTTTAATCTGCTTCTTAGCTGTTTGAACTACTAGGTTTGTTGATCATCATCACTTGTACATTGTAATTTAATCGTCCCCAAAGAGGAAATTAATTAATGTAATTTTGTAGAACTTAAAAACACATTATTACAGGACTAATTAGGATATTCTTTCTAATATACAATTAAAACATTCACAATAGCTTTGTAGCATGATGTATAAAATTCTGGGAATGTGTGTTGAGTTTTATGTAAAGTGGACTTCTAAAATCCATCTTTCATGACTTTCCAACTGAAGTTTTTTCTTAGCTGTTTAGCCAACAGCCTTAAAAGCATTATTTTTTTTAAACTGAAAAAAGAGCTGCTCAAACAATACAAGGTTGGTTTCTTTTTTCATATTTTTATATTCTTCATGGACTGTCTGTCTGACTGAACATCTATGAAATTAGCAGTGAACCTTTCCATTAACATTTCACCTTCATTCTGTTATAATTTGCTGTAATCCTTCATATGACAGTTTCCTATCCACTACTTTATTTATTACATTTTCGTGCAGCCAGCCCAAAAACAAAGAGAAAGGAGCTGAGTGAGAGAAAAAGTCACTGAGCAGCATTCCTGTTTGTTTGAACACTACATTGCTCCCCCTTCCTATGTGTGAAGTAAATGAACAGACAGACAGGCTGAGGCAGGTTGAAGGACACTGGGTTCAGTCGAACCTGGAGGGTCTCAGGTTGGTCTCAGGCTGTCAGTCACCAGGGTCAGGTGAGGGAAGCCTGTTGACATTGAACTCAAGAAATGCCTCCTGGACTTTCTCCTACTAGAATTATACCTGTAACTCAAAGTCTGTCTTAACTAAGGACTGTTCTTTTCTATTTAAATGTCCTGAACAAAGTTTTTAGTGAGTGCAAGTTGTGCGTAGGTTATGAATATATTTTTCTCAAACAGACATGCCAATGCATGGTACCAACAATATGCAACAACGGGAGGGTTTGTGCTAAGTGCATAATTCTACAATGTTTAAGCACATTCTTGCATGGAAAATTAAAAATAAATGTTTAGTATGACCTAATAAAACAAACTCAAGAGATACAAAGTCACACTTAGAGGACACTAGCTGATGATTTCAATTTACAAAGTCACGGTTATGAGATATAGGTGTTATAATCATACAGACTTTTTTGAAGTTCCCTTCAGAGTGAAATGTGTATCAACCACTGGGGGCAGCAAATACACCTTGAGCAGCTACTCAAGAAACACAACAGAAGAGGAACAACTTGTGTCAAGTCAAACAAACTGTCAGATGATTCTGTGCAAAACATTATTTTAATGAAGAAAACGGCCAACAAAGATATTCCACACTGATTCTAAACTGCTTATGAGAAGCTGCCTTCCACATCACGTCCAATACATGCATGCATTATTTCCTATGAATCCCTATGTGAGTCAGTATGCAATGTAAATTCCATTTGAGAGAGGCTGACTCCAGCAGTAACAATGACAACTACTATGGAATTACAGATGGTAAACACATATATATTACTGAAAGATGGCAGCCACAAATAGTATCATGATTGAAACTTTAACTTATGTTTATGACAGACTAAGCTATCATTTTAATTAACTAAGTCATATTAATAAGATTCAAAGCATGACATATCTCAAATTTTTGATTTACTATGTAAAAATTGAAAGACACAAATCAGATTTGTGAGACACAATACCATACAGTGTTTGACCCTCAGGTCTCATATCTGTCTCATAACTTCAAAGTAATGTGATACTCATCCCATATTTTTTAACAGCAGCAACTTCTGTAAGTGTGAAAATGTTTGTACGAAATTATGTAACTGTGTATGTGAAATTGACTACACTGAGTGGTGTGTGTGTGTGTGTGTGTGTGTGTGTGTGTGTGTGTGTGCAGGGAATAATGCTGCTGCCTTGTCATGCTGGCAACACTCCAGTTGGCTAAATGTCACCAGCAACAAACTGATCCGGCTTTCCTTTCCATCTCTCTCCCTCTCTCTCTTTCTTACACACACACACACACACACACACACACGGCAGTAACAGAAGATGTGGAAGCTAATACGAAGAGGCATTCTGTGCTGTAGGCAGGGAGCGATTCGGAAGTGCAGTGTTAACAGGGCAAGGGAAGACAGAATGGTGAGAGGATCTGCTGTAAATGAGCAAACCAAACCACTAAGTAATTACCACTGAAGCCTTCTCTTTTGTGAAACTGAAACTGAAAACATTTCTGTGAAAACATAAATCACACAATATGAATGTAATTTCTAGGGATGCAGGGCTGTCTTTTGTTTTGGGTTTTAAAACAAGGTTTCGACAGTGATGATTTAATGAATTTTGGCAAACCAACCAGCAAGCTTCGATGGAAAGCATCCAAATCTATCTCCCAAGCAGTGAAAACCTGGCTCAAAAAAGATGTCGAACTTGGCTAAAAAAGATGTGACTCAAATGTATATTTTGAATGCTGTTAGGTTTTCACTTGCAAGATCTGTTCCAACAACTTTAGAAGATTTCAACCTGAGGATTTTAGAACTTGACCCCTGTGTTCTCAAAACTAGACTTACAGATGGGCTGCACCTCACATTTAAGTTTTAATAGCTCAGTAATTTTGTTAACAATTTTTCATAGGAATCTAGGTTAATCATGTGAAGTCAGAACATGTTTTAATATCTTCACCACTTCCTGTATAGACCAAGATACAAGATCCTAGTAAAGTGGGGATCAAAATTATATAAATGACAAAGCAGCAGGTTTTCTACCATGAGAAAAACTGGCCAAAAGGATTCCTGTGATCTCTACCCCATATTGCCTGTCATCAATCACTTGGGCGAAGAGGCATCAAAAGGTTAATCCTGAGGTCTGTCCTCCACCAAGGAAATCCATATTTGATATAGAACAGGCTTCAACACTGAGGACATTCAAAGCTTCTCCAAAATGACAAGAGTACTGGTGGCAGCTGAGGCAGTTTGCATTGTTCTGTTAGGAGAAATACCTCAGGCCCTTGCATTCTCAGCAAGATGCTTTGAAAATCACATTTCAAATACAGTATCATAAATAAGTCAAACACTAATAATATAGCAACATAGACTGTTGGTAGAAAACAGGGAATGAACAATGGTCTTCCATGTATTTTAGTGGTGACGCTGTGACGCTACCTGTGCCGTACACCGTGATTCTGTGAGACCGACACTTGCTGCTCTGCTTGCTCTCTTCACTTTCTTGTCCTGAAGTCTTCTGTTATACATTATCTGCTGCTGCTTGGTACTATTCTATTTTATTTTTTGATCGCTACCTGTTCATTGACACTTTCTTTGAGCGAGACTCTAGCCTGTTCGTTGTTAGTTTAGTTTAGCTTAGCCGTGTGTAGCCTCATTTATCTTAAATTGTACCCTCACCTTCCTACAACTAATCTAGCTTAAACTAACTACGACTATGGCTTATGTTAGCTGTTCTGCTCTTGAAGACAGGGTGTCTCTGCTAGAGAGACGTGTCCGTCAACTAGAGCAGCTCCACTCTCCTAGCATTACCTTAGATATGACGGGCACTCCAGATAGCATTAGCCACAGGCTCGACAGCAAGCCTATTAGAGCTAGCTTAGCCTCGTCGGCAGTGTATGCAGAGTTCGTCCCTGTCAGCCGGCGGGGAGGGGCACATAAGAGCAAGCAACCGACTCTTGCTAGCCCCGTTGGTAGTCCTGTTCGCCAGCGTGTCTCTCCATCACTTGCAAGGTTAGCTTCGCCAGCCAATGTTTCCTGCCTACCTGGGGCCAGAGCTTCCGAGGATAATCTTAGGGTGCTGGCATTACGCAGGGAGAAACGGGGCTTAGGCATATTCCACACCTAGCTATAGCAACATTGTGATTCATCTCGGCACCAATAACATTAGAATGAAGCAGTCTGGGGTCACCAAAGCTAGTTTAGCTAGGACGTTTGAGTATTCCAGAAAGATGAGTCGGCATCGATTAGTTGTCTCTGGTCCTTTACCCATGTGGGGTAATGATGAGGTGTACAGCAGACTAACGTCTCTGAACCGCTGGCTGGCTCGTCACTGTAGTGAGCAGGGATATAGTTTTGTGGATAACTTGCCTTCTTTCTGGGGTCACCCTGACCTGCTGAAGACAGATGGCCTGCATCCTACTGGAGCGGGCACTGCTATTTTATCTAGGAATGTAGACAGGTGTTTACGTCGGGTTTACTTTAGATGCTCAGACTGATAGCCAGATCTACTGCATTGAGACTGCCCCCAATTCCCCGTCGTACTATTCACAAGTTTCCTAAGTTTCTTAACCACCATGTACAAATCACCACTCCTGCCACTGGTGACAGTGCCGTGTCCCATAAAGTACTGAATAAAAGGCCACCAAAGTTCCTAAAAGAAACATGAGATGCCTCATTAGTGTGCATGCTGAGCATTCACACTATAGTTATTCAAATCTTTATTAGTGTGAATGCTGAGCATGCACTCTAGCCTTCAGCCCTTCAACTTTTCCTCAAAGTTTTGTGCTTCAACTCTTCTCCTGCCCACACCTTTCACTTCTCACACACAATTTATACCTCAAATTGTAGATAATTTTGTGCTCTGTCACACAGTGTAACTGCCTAAGCCATAGGATTTACGGTTTTTGAGGTAGCAGCCTCTGATCACCAAGAGGAGCCCTCAACTGCTCCATTCATCTCCATTTTAGCTGTCTTCATACAACAGCCAAAGCAGGCCAGTTTTTAAACTGCCATACTGTGGTCATTATTCACTTTATCTACACAAATGACAAATGTCTGTGTTCAGTAACGTCTCCTTTTATCGATAGGAGTTATGGTTTTTGAATTATTAGGAGGAGTTCAAGAGGTGCGCAGAGCAAAATCTGACACAGTAGAGGCTGAGACCTTGATATTGCTATGGCAACCTGTGAGCACAGTTGGACACAAACAGGTGATTGTGATCAGCTGATCTCTGATGTCTGTGCTGTTTATCAAACTCTTGACCTACTTTTCTGTCAAAATCCTGCTACAAACTGTCTCCACAGCACAAAGAAGACCTGGATTTACACACAGTTCAACAGTTTTCACTTCAAACAGGTTTTAGAGCAGTTTTAATCAGGAGTAACTTGGCAGTTAATTTCAGTTGGTGATAGAAAACACACACACACACAGATTTTCAAAGTAAAACATCAGGCCAGATACTGAAATACACAGAGAAAGAGGAGGACACTTAAACACAACATGTACTGTTTAAACACACAAACAGACAGACACACACACACAACTATCATCTATATATTAACACATGGGCCATTCTGGTGGATTCCTCTTACACAGAGATCACTGATGGGTGAATTATCTTTAAGCAGTGTTTAAGACTTCATACCTCTTTCTCTCCATTTTAACTGAGTCAAACCCTCAGCAGCTGATTTTACCTTTCAACTGTTTCTACCTCTTTTACAGTTTAACTTCCAACTTTTGATTCTGCATTTAGCTGTTTTTCCTTTCTGCTTCCACCCCTGTTTGGGTTGTAACTACTCCTGCATACTTTCTGCTACAGAAACCATTCAACTGTCATAAGGTTTAGACTACTGACCTTTTTACATTTATGCTAATTGAACTTTCTTCAACTATTTATGCTTTTTAAAATGTTCAACTTCATCTGCAATTTTTCTATTCAAATGAATTCTTCAGCTGTTCGTTTTAACTTTCAGCTTCTGCATCTCCCCTTTCTCTCTGCTAATTTCAGCCATTTTAAACTTCAGCAATTACTTTTGCCTTTCAACTCTAAGTTTTTCTTCTGCATTTCAACAATTTCAGCCTTTCAACTTTTTCTTCTGCATTTCAACAATAATTTCTGCCATTTTAAGCATTGCTTCAGCGATCCATTCAGCTCTCAGCATTCACACGCATTTTCCACAGGAAATGCATTTTCTAGTTCCTATTAATACTTCATCTACAAGTACTTTGCCACGTCAGCCTGCTACTGGCAGCTCCAGGCTCAACATGATCCTCAAATTTGACTTTATAAATATCAGATCACTTTCTACTAAGGCATTACTGATAAATGACTTAATTCTTGAACATAATCTGGATTGGTCTATGTGAAACATGGCTTAAACCATATGTTCCTGCCGTTAAATGAAGCTTCCCCACCTGAGTATACCAATGTACATGTTATTCGGGCTACAAAAAAAAAGGTGGTGGCGTTGCTTTAATTTGTAAGTCTTTCTTTGGTCTAACCTCAGCTCTTAATGTCACTTTTAACTCTTTGTAGGCTGTAGTATTGAAACCTTCTCCAGTAGCTTCAGATCTCCATCACCAGGAGAATAGATTGCGACCACTCCACCTTGTGGTAATTTACAGACCACCTGGCCCCTACTCACAGTTTTTAGATGAATTTGGAAATTTTTTATCATGTCTTGTCACATATAGTGATGACATTCTAATTATGGGTGACTTTAACATTCACCTAAATAAGGCCTCTAACCCTCTAAATAAAGCCTTTCTGACACTTATTGATACTTCTGGGTTCACACAGTCTGTACATGAACCTACTCACTGTGGTGGTAACACTCTAGACCTGATTCTTTCCCGTGGGATAGAGGTGTCTAATCCAACTATCTCTCCTGTCACATCTGTTATCTCTGACCATTTTCTTATCAAATTTGATGCAACTTTAGCTTGTCCCCCTAAAATTGTTTCAAATTTATCTTCCATCAGACACAACTTTAACTGTTCTTGGTGAGCAACTACCAGAGGTCCTGGCCCCTTTTACTGCAGCTATAGGTTCTGTTGAAAACTGTACCAGGGATTTAAATACAACCCTGTCTAGTCTCCTCAATTCAGTTGCACCTCTCACCACTAAAGTCAAAGAGGTCCACGCCCTGGTTCACAGATGACACACGTGCTCTGAAGCAGGCCTGCCGGAAATTAGAGCGCAAATGGCGCAAATCCAAATCAGAAGCTCTGTATCTCCAGTGGCACCAGGGTGTTCTGGAATATAAGCGTGCACTGTCTACTGCCAGAGCAGCATATTTCTCAAACTTAATCAATAGCATTAAACATATTCCTAGATTTCTTTTTGACACTGTAGCTAAACTCACTGAAAAGCAGCTGCCTCCTAGCTGCTCACCCTTTACTGCTCATGAGTTTCAGAAATTGATGAGATTAGATTAAAAATCAGTTCATTCTCTCCAGCATCTTCTGCAGAACCAGCTGAGCATCACACTGAGTCTCAGAGAGTTTCTGCTCTGATGAATTTTGACACTGTATGTCTTGATTCATTATCTAAGCTGGTACTAGCTTCTAAACCTACCACTTACCTTCTTGACCCTTTACCAGGTAAACTCTCCAAAGATCTCTGGCCAGTCTTGGACCCTGCAGTGCTGAATATTGTGAATCTATCATTGACGACTGGCACTGTTCCTTCTAGCTTTAAAACAGCTGTGGTTAAACCTTTACTTAAGAAACCACACCTTGATCCTGGGTCTTTGAGTAACTATCGGCCTGTCTCAAATCTTCCATTCTTCTCTAAAATACTAGAAAAAGTTGTGTCTCAGCAGCTTTCAGCTCACTTAGCTGATAATCTTTTTGAACCTTATCAGTCTGCCTTTAGGGCCTTTCACTCTACCGAAACAGCACTTGCTAAAGTAGTAAATGATCTTCTACTCTCTCTGGATTCCGATTCCACCTCTCTGCTCCTCTTACTTGATCTTAGTGCAGCCTTTGATACTACAGACCACTGTATACTCACAGACCGACTGGAAAATAGATTTGGAATCTCTGGCCTGGCCCTCAGCTGGTTAAAATCCTACTTATGTGACAGAACTCAGTGTGTCTCTTGTAATAACACCATATCACCCTTCTCTGATGTGAAATATGGAGTACCCCAGGGTTCTGTTCTTGGCCCCCTGCTTTTCTCTCTTTATATTTCTCCTCTTGGCCAAATTATTTGGAGTAATGGAATTAATTTTCACTGTTATGCTGATGATACCCAGCTGTATGTGCCTATAAAGGCTGACAATGCCTCTCAAATTAGGGAACTAGAGGTCTGTTTGTTTTCTGTGAAAAGCTGGATGTCTCGAAACTTCCTGCTTCTTAACTCAGACAAAACTGAAATGCTGGTTATTGGCCCGATACTATATAGACACCAGTTCGATCAAGTAACTATATTCCTTGACAACTGTGTGATTTCTCAAAGTACAACAGCCAAGAATCTGGGTGTCACATTTGATCCTGCTCTTTCCTTCAATCAGCACATTAAAGACATTACAAAGACTGCCTTTTTTCACCTATGCAATATAGCTAGGATTCGGTCTTTTCTTTCCATGACAGATGATGAAATTCTAGTTCACGCCATTGTTTCCTCTAGACTGGATTATTGTAATGTTTTGCTTTCGGGACTACCACGTGCTAGCACTAAAAGTCTACAAATGGTTCAGAATGCTGCAGCTAGAATGCTAACCAAATCGAGAAGGTTTGACCACATTACTCCGAATTTAGCCTCCCTTCATTGACTTTAAAGTGCTCCTAGTGACCTATAAAATTCTGATTTTATAGGTCATTCATTCTGAAATTCCGCCCACCCTGAGTCTGGTTCTGCTCGAGGTTTCTGACTCTTCTTGCCACAGTCGCCTAGTGCTGCTCATGGTGGATCTGTTGGGTTTCTCTCTGTAAATTTTATAAGATAAAGAGTACGGTCTAGACCTGCTCTATATGTACAGTGCCTCGAGATAACTTCTGTTGTGAATTGGTGCTATATAGATAAAATTGACTTGGCTTGACTTGACTTGACTTGACAAAGCTGCAGACTTCCATCAACCTGTTTTGTCCAAGGGAGGAAGCTCTATAACAGCATCACACAAAAGCTTCTGTCAAATGTAATGTAATTAGGCTTTGATAATGCTGAAATAAAGAATTGTTTTGATTAATATTCAGAAATATATCTGCGTTTCAGGAAATGTCATCAAGAGCCAAAAAAGAGGGTCAATATTCTTTTTAGTCTTTTTCACCTCCAAGATGATGAACTTCTGGTTACTACGCCAGATTGTTCTTTTAATTTCATATGCTATATACTATTTTCATACACAGTACACTGTACTGTGCTCTGTATGTTCTACTGTTTCATTATCTGATTTAAACTTGTAATTTCCCATTGGTCAAACTCAGGCTAACTATAATAACTACAGAGGTCTACAAATGCTCAGTGAGAGGTCAAACATGTTGATGGCAGGTACTGTATGAACAGGGCCAATGTGAATGCGACTGCTTTGGTTCACTCTCAGTACTCTCATGGCTGTGTGAAACGGCAGCATGCAGTTGCTTTCTGATAAAAAGTTCACACAATTAGAGACTAGCTGTGAAATGAATACAACCAGGCCTGTACACTGACATGAATAAAGGATACGCTTATGTTAATGCAGCATTATCAAGATAAGCTCTGTGGCTAACATTACTTTCAGTTGGCTGCATTTGGTGTTTATGGTAAGATGACTGAAGGGAGAAGAGTGGCTGTCAGACATCTAAATCTTACTTAGTCTGATGTTGTACCCGCTCCTCTCAGGTCCATCCCCCACAATGTACACACATACACACAGTATTTTAGTGAACAGGTGAGTGATTCCAGCTCCTGAATGATCTTTTACTTTGCAGTGGGGAGAAAGGTAGCTGCAATAATGCCAAGTGTACGGGGTCGACAGTGAATAAGCTGCTTGTTCGAACAGCCAGAGTTTGGAAATAACAGAATTTTATGGAGGAGAGTCAGTCAGTATTACTGCAGAGAAGTGAGACACCATGTGTCAACTAATACAGTCTGCTTTAATTAAACAGTGACCTTTTTACTAACCTACTGACAGACCAGAATGAAGCCTGTAACCGTGGTAACTGTACACATCAAAGATGGCGACATCTGTATCCTCAGAGTATGTAGAGAAATGAAAAACACAGGGCAAACGTATTTCTGAGGAAAACTGGACTAGAATGTCTTTAATTATTGTAGACTTAAGAACACAAAATGTGACCATAATAAAATAACTTAAATATGAAATATGTGTGTTTCCACATAAATCTGTGAGTGTACAGATGACCATGTGTGAGGAACACCTGCAGCTACTCAGGTGGACACTGCCTCTGTGCTGTAACACAATGACCACAGCCTTTATAAGCAGCTTTCACATGTCTCAGAGCACACTGCTCTCCTTCATCTGGGTCACTTCAAAGGCCAACATGGCCTCCAGCAAAAAAGACAGATACAAGGCACAGTAAATCACTGTAGACATGAAATTACCATGATAATCCTTTTATCCCCAGAACCCCCTCCTTCTGATCTATTCTGCTGCTATAATATTAATATGCAACAATGCATCTGGCCCTGGGGACATTTTTGTCCATTTAATTTTTGTGATTCTTCAATCATTTTGGCTGTGATATTGCATACTTAATGCATTGATGATTGTTGTTGTTGATGATCCAATATAGACTGGACACAGTCCCAGCACAGACTAGTTATATAGATAGACCAGTTCTAACTCATCAGCAGCACCTCTCCTCTCCTCTGTCTCTGCCTGGGCCCTGTCCCACAGTATGAACTGTGTTCATACTTGAGCGTTCAAGGCTGCTGTTCTAATTATCCCCAAATGAAAACCACCATGTCCTGCATTGTCATTAAAATAGATTCAATATCCAAAGTGCCCAAACAGGTGTGATACATTCATTAATTTTCTTAAACAAATCTCTTAGCACCACTCCAACCTCTTCCTGTCCCACTTCACAGCTCAGTGCCCCATCACTGAGCCTGTATGTCTCAGTGCCTCCACTTAAATCTCCCCTACTAGGACATAATCCTCTCTAATAAAACACTAACCTAATTTTTTTTTATCTTAATGCCAGGGTCAGTGGGTCAGTCCTGTGCCACCGGTTAAATTTTTCAGTCTCTGGCAGTCTATGTAACTGACTGACTGAGGCATTTATTTGCGGTAGAAGAGCAACCTCCTTCTGGAAAAAAGTACATTTCTTTTTTGATGTGTAACCTTCACATTCTGTGTGTAGTACTCATGACAGAAACAAAATATACTGATGTGGGATTTAATAGCACAAAAGATGTTATGGCTGATGAAAAAAATCATCAGTGCAACAAAGTTATCACGTGATTCTCACCACTCTCTTGCACTCACTCTATTTTTTAACAGAATTAATTATGGTTCAAGTTTAGTTAATTTCAGTTGTCTCTGCCTTACAATTTTTTGCTTCTTGTTAAGTGTTTGTCAGTGAAACTAACATACACTTAAGTAGTATAGTAGTACTTAAGTAGTATACTAGCAGTAGTTTCCTTTTCTACTAGGAATGGATGGTTTTTAATGTGATACATCTGTGCAGGAAGTGTTGAATTTCAATAGCTTAACATGAGTCAAAGGAACAGCAAGGTAGAGGCAACTGGAAAACATTAGTGAAAAAAAGTATCAGAGTGGACATGACTGCTGCACTGATTAATTAATGCTGTGAAAATTTACATTTTACTGAGGTTATCAAGGCAACAAGTAAACGTTTAATCCCAAATTTTTCCCTGCAAAATAAGTGCATGCATTTCACTCCTTAGACCCCCCTAACACATAATATGAATGAATTTTTTCATTTCATGTTGGTTATGTTAGTGAAAATGTAGGATTTATACTCAGCAACAATTGTTGCCGGTGGGAAACAGCATAGACTAAATGTACACAAATTCTTCAATTTGACCTATTTATAGAATAGCTGAGCTTCCATTAGCAACAAACAGCATCATTATCTAAATTAACATGGGGGATTCTTACTTAAATATAATAAAATATTGCTCACAAAAAAAAGTAAATTTGAAATTATGTTTCTAATATAAGGCTATTTCAAATAAAGGCAATGACAGTGTTTGGAGTAATGCAGCTAAAGAAGATCACAATGAAAGCCAGAAATTTCAAAGACATGCCCCACCTTCCCCCCCCAAACACTGCTGATTAAAGCTCAGAGTGTAACTGCCGGCTCAGCATGAACACTCAATGAGCAGCAGGCGCTGTGTCCCACACAATACAACGCAGGCCGGCTGGAAGTTGCTCCATGTTACATGATCTGCTGACACACTGAGGTCACACTCAATTCACTGGGTCTCCAACCTCTAATCAGTGGCTTAACCCTCTATCGTAGCACCATCCGTTTCACCCTGCTGCAGACTGCCCACTACACAACCCCCAGTCAATTTTATCTGATGGTTGTCTGTATTGGAATATGCACAGAACTTTTTATAATAACCATTTTGAATTTTGACTTTATTATTACTATTATTATTAGGGCCTGAGCACTAAGTGTGCGGATTATTATCATTATTATTATTATTTTAGCAAATAAATCACCTTTTTGAGGGCCTAAACATGTTCAAAAACTTTGCTCATGCTTCAGACCTGCTGAAAATGTAATTATTTAGCCCCCCCTGAAACTTTCAAAAGTGATCCCCCATTTTGGACCACATATGTAACATGCGGAGAGGAACAAAAAAGTCTCCTGACGTCATGGCCTCAAACCCACAGGAAGTCTGCCATTTTAATTTCAATGCAAAAAATGTGCTCATTTTTGGCCATTTGTGGACATTGTATTTGATCAAACTTGTCCGTTCTGATCTAAACTTATCAAAAGATTTCCAGAATGTCAAAGGGCATGGCCATGGTGGCCCCACAGATTTCGATGTCTCGCCATGAAACAGGAAGTTGTGTTTTAAGCCATACTTTGTCCAATCTGCCACAAATTTCACAGGTTTGATAATGGTCCCGGCTCCACCAACTGGAAACAGGAAATGACATACTTTATACTTTTAGCATGTTGATCTGATCCACTTCAAATTTGGTCAGGAAAGCCTTATTAAGGCCTTCATGATGCCTTATTGTGAAAATTGCAGTGATCCATTGAAGGGTGTGCCTGTGGCACCATGGCGAATTTCGATTTCGCCTTGAACCAGGAAGTCTGATCTGCTCCAAGGTTCACACGTTTGACAAGGGTCCTGGCCTGAGGAAATCTATATACCAGTATTTGATTAGAAACATAGCGTCCTCTTTTATACTTTTAGCAGGTTGACCTGATCCACTTCAAATTTGGTCAGGAAAGCCTTAAAGCCTTCATGTGTCTGTAGCCTTGCAGTGGATTCAGTGCTTCTGAATATGCAATGTCCAAGCTGGCCCAAAGTTCACATGTTTGCTAAGAGTCTCTTGACATCATGACCTAAAACCAACAGAAAGTCGGCCATTTTCATTTTAATATGCAAATTCCACTCAATTTTTTTCCATTTTGGGAACGTTGTATTTGAATGAACTCCTCCTAGACATTTTATCAAATCAACTTCAAACTCAATCAGTTTAATGATTCACTTCAAATGTGGTCAGACAAGCCAGAACCTGCCTGTGGCATAGGCAGTATAGGCAAATGCTAAGGGTGCTGTCCATCCAGGGGGCGCCACAAATGGGGGAAGAAAAAAAAGTGACACTTTCACTATTCTTATACTAAAACTAGTTAGTACTATTATTTCTTAATATGAAAAAAATAAGCCCACATTCATTTAACTGCATACCAAGGCCTGTTAAATAATAATAATAATACTTTCCTAAGTTATCATATATCATATATAAGCATTATCAACAATGTCAAAACGACTGTGCCCAGGGAAGGAAAAACGTAAAGGAGGAAATGATAGTAGCCTTTAGCCTAGCATGGTTTGCTAATCAATAAATAGCTAGTTTTAACGTCAGTTAATGTTACTGCAGCCGAGCGTTATGGAAAATAGTCATGTAGGTTACTCCTCCCACCTTACATTCCTCAGGGAAATTTGTAAAGATTAGATGTATTCAGCAGGTGTTATACATTTGTTTACATTTTTATTGATATTTGGTTAGCTAACATTTGCCCTGCTTATAATAGTCAATCAGAATGCTATTCCTTTTCCACCCCTTTATATATCATAGTTGTTAGCCTAGTTGTTTGTTGTTACAGTTCATATTGTCTAAAGTGTGTTTATAGTGTTAAACTTTACATCAGTGTTAAAGTGCACATCATTAATCCATAACTTAGCATTCCCATATGCTATATATATATATATATATATATATATGTGTGTGTGTGTGTGTGTGTGTGTCTTTGCGTTCTGCTAATCAGCATTTCACTGTAATGACAATAAAGTTGAATCTAATCTAATTTGCATATCAGAAAAAATATGCATTGTATATTACACATAAATAAATTAGTTAGTTAATGCAGTATTTAAAAAAAGCACCACTAGAGGTCTCTGTTAAATCCCTGGTGAGGACAGAGGCTTGAGCCCCTCTTAGGGTCTATCTGTGCAGGTGGCTGCCGTCGTCCATGATGCAAATATGCGACTGATGGGCGCAGTAAGTGACTTTTGACTTATTCATTCTGTGTCTGGCGGTCACACAGTTGGGGAACAGAACAGAGTGCGAAGGCCCGTTCAACGCTGCTTGCAGTTTGAATTATTAATATTATTATTATCATCATCATATCTTGATTCATTTCTCGGGAATGCATTACCCTGTTTAACCAACACTAATTTCTTTGTTTGGATTTTCTCTAAATGATGACTTACATGGTGGTTCCTGTGTGTCTCTGGATGTTATGCGCAGCAAATGTAAATGCTTCCTGGTTCAGATAGAGGTTGAATAAGCAAGGAGTTACAGAAAACTGTTGGACAAAACATCAACAAGACTTTAGAATCTACAGCCATGGAGCTTTGTGAGGCTGAACTTAGACACATCAGTTCTTGGAACTAAATACTAACTTTAGCATGATTCTGATACATATCTTAAATAGGGGAAAAGGGCACTGGTGGTACTGGATAGATATTTGATATCTGCAGATACCCTTGGTTGTTGTGTAAGAACTGGTATCAGGATAGAAGAAGTTGGCTGTGTGCATCCCTGTGGTTGACAAATAATGTCTAGTAGGTAATGTATTTCATGTTCACAGTTTTAGTTTAGTGTGTTGGCCTGGTACTTTTTGCTAATTTTACAAAACACAAATGATAGAACACCTTCTGGCTTCTGTGACCCATCCCATATTACTGCAGGCTCCCATCAGACATACACACTGGTCTCATGTCTGAAACTATTTCCAGAGTTACAACAGAGCAGAGGTGTTAATCAGTGTCAGACAAGAAGCCGTTAGACATCTGATATTAAAAATCTACTTTGTGCAGTGTCAGGTGTCTGCTTCAAGTTCTGTCGTCAGACTCAATTAATTTATTCCTCACTAGAAGTTAGAGCTCTTAAAAAAGTTAAATCTTAACAAGAAGCATGTGATACTCTAGGTCACTGAAACCTTAGCTGATGTTAATTCTACCTTTGAATATTTTCTGAACAATCTCCCTCCATCTGCAGATCTGCATGTGTGCATGTTATCTCTATATGAACTTCTGTACAGATTTTAACACAAATATAAATTAGAAACTACATCATAGTGTGTAGACCTCAGAAACCTCAGATCTCAGACCTCAGGAAAAAAGTGGACCTCCACAAGTCTAGTTCATCCAAACATCTGAAGGTTCATCTGTACAAACAATAGAATGCAAGTACACATAGGCAGATAGATAGATAGATAGACAGACAGACAGACAGACAGGTTGTATTATTATCGTTATATACAAAGGCCAACAGCAACAGCACACAATGCAACATAAAAAAGAGAGAAAGGATACATTTAGACTCATTCTGTTGTAGACATGATGTATAGAAGTTGTAGAAGATGTCATAGAGGTTTTATTACTGTATGATGGACAGTTTAATCATTCACATCTGACATTGTACTCTTCATTACTGTTCCCATTTATTGTGCGAACATCCGCAACTGTCATTTTGGTTTTTACAGTGTAACAATTGACAGTTCTCAGAAGCAAGATTAAAAATGAAGAAGTGGCATTTGAGGAAGTCCAGAAGTGATCACTTTTTAATGCCACAACACAGTAGAATTGATAAATTTGATAGATAACAAACATGGTTAATGCTGACAAGCTGAAACTGCACAAAGCTGAGATCTGAGTGTCATACCACATTTGAATGAACCTTTAAGTTTCTATGCAACAAAATGAAGATCTTTTAACGTGGACTATTACATTGATAAAGTAATATTTTTAAAAAAGAATACTGAAAAACAATGCCACGAGAGTTTGCTTTATATACTGTGGACACATATTTTGCGTATATGTTCCATCCATTGAGACTGGAAAAGGGTGACACCGACTAGAACAATACTTCACACCTCTGATTGAGCTAATCTTTACCATTTGTCCACTTATACTTTGATAATGAGTCACTATTATTGCTGTTTCACCACCTGAAAATCACTCAGCAGTCCTGAAATGTTGCTCAACTGAATAGTTTTGTAATGGATCACAAATGTTCTCCTAAGGCATCTGCTATCTGCTGTATAGCGTGTGGATACGGAGACACATCATGCTGAGTCACCTTTAAAACATCCTTATAAACCCAGGCTTAACCTTTAAATGAATTCAGCAATGATTGCGAGACTTTGTATGACTACTAGCGGAAGTGTTTCTGGGACAAGTGATGAGACATTTAGAATACAACAACCTCAGTCCTGCTACCACCAGCAGTGTGAAAATATGTCCATGTTCACAGAATCCTGTCCTTGTTGGTGTTTCAATCTCAACCTGTGTCAATGAGCACAATTTAAATTAATCTCTCAAGTCAATCATTCAGACAACAGAGCACGAAACAAAGACCAAAAAGTACACAATCAGAATTAGAAAGTCACAGGGAGGTCATACAGTGTACCTCTCTAAACCAATTTCCATGGATATTAACTACACTGCAAAAAATGTCTTAACAGTTCTGTTTATGAGATTTTAAATATATTAAAACAACTGGTGAATAAGAAATGATTTATCACATTGTCAGACATGTTTCGACTTTTACTATAAATCCTCAAGGCAAAGATCCACAATATTCTCTACAAAGCTGTGTTTATATACAGTATAATTTTGCCCACACAAAATCAAGGCTAAAAATGTATTTTTAATTACACATCATCACCGGTGTCATGTTTGAAGTTGTTTGGGATTTTTTGTTAACATTATGGTCCATCATTCACATCATCATTTCTCTGACTGCATCACCATACTAGGTATAGCAAAACAGCAATACAATAATCTTTCTCACTCGCAAAGAAAGACTTCAACTTCAGAATTTGATCTAATGGCAGCCACGGAGCAGCTACATAAAAGCTCCTCTATCTAACTCAGTGCTAACCTTGAGAACTGTTGGTAAAAAGGAGTCATAAAGACTTATAGCAGAGCTGTGGACATATTTTTGTTGAACACATTTACAGAAAAAGGTGACGCATCTCAAAACTAGCTTCATAGATGAGTATATGTCAATGCCAGGGAGGACCTGCTGACTCGAGTGCACAAAGAACAGTGATGTGTGAGAGGCCTTCTGTTGCTTACTGTGCTTTCTGTGCTCCATACAGTATGCAAATCATGTGAGCACTGAGAGGATGCATGCAGGTGCAATACATCCCCACAGCCAAGAAAAGAAGGCAGAAAAGTGGCTGAAACAAGCCTCTTTTTTGCTCTGAAGGGGAAGCAGGTCTTGCTCCTTGTTTACTATCACATACCCCCTTCATGTGAAAATCAAATTATTATTTTTTTTTAATTTCCTTTCTTTGAAAAAAAAACATATTTTTGGAGAGCAAATGCAATCCACTGATCTCAAAACTAGTTTTACCCTCTCAGGCTTTAAGTGCTTAATTTAAATGCGATTGAAAAAGTCCTTGTGTCTCAACATGAAACCATTAATTGTGTAATGTGTAACTGTTATGAAAGGCTTGGTTTAATGTTCATTACCTCTTCTACTTTTAATTAATAACATCCAGTGGGCACACTCTGGTCTCGCTCTCCTGCCTAACCATGGCATGCTAACCTCTGAGATTAACTCTGTCAACTCATATGTCCATTCAAACATTAACTTCAGCTTTACATATGACACAGAGGCAGGTGTGATTAGGAACCTGCAGGTCCAATGCTTTGGATTAGTTCAGTGGAGCTGCTGCAGGCCTGAAGCCCTGGATGGGTCAGCAGGGTAGCCATCTTGAACACGAACATTTGATTAACCACAGATTTATTTAGGAATATTTACAATGTAAACACAATACACACTGAAATAAAATGAAAAATGTACTAATTCTAAAAATGACATTTTATTTTGTTCCCTTTGAAGTCAGGGGCCTCACAATAAGACCCGTCTTTGATTGTTTTTAGTTCTGAGATTAATATTGTTTTTCTTTCTTTTCCTATCTATTGGGTATGTATTGTTGGTCTGAGTGGTAAAACGCCGAATACAACTGTACTTCCAGGGATAAAAAAAAAGTTATATTGAATTGAAAAATGTACGATTTATTTCATTTATTCAGTCTAACTATCACACACACAGTGAACCTGGAGCTGTGGGCCTGGGATATTTGCCTGATTTGCTTGGTTGCCTTTGAGGGACTGAGTGAAAATAAACTACAGTGTGTGTATTCATGGTTATGAAGGAACATGTCATCCAGTGCAACAAAGTGGCAAACTGATGTTTTAAATAGTTCTTGGAAAACAATGGAGCTCTATGGCACAGAGGAATGACTTATATCAGGCTTTGATATACATACATTACTTTACTGAGTTCCAAACAAAACACTGATATTTTAAGTAATGATATAGCCAACAGATTAGGTCAGAAATGTTCTGCATGTCTACCTATAAACTACTACGTTTTGTTCCCACGAAGGACATCTGACAGACCCTCAGCACACCACCCTGCCCTGTAATCTAATTGATTGGACATTTTTCAGCCTAATTACAGAAGAAGCCAACCAGGTGTCCACTGGTGTTAGTGTGTGTGTGTATGTATGTGTGTGTGTGTTAGCATAGTGGGAGTTTCCTCCTTGAAAGTTTTTTTTTTTTTTGACATGATCTCATATCATCTAATGAAAAAGAAAAAAGCAGAACTAATAGAATTTTTGTTTGAGCCCCAGTGGATCATTAGTTGGCTGGGCTCGATTCAGTCACTAAGATAAGGTTGGCAGTGTCCCCATTTTTTGGTTTTAGCCAGGGGAATTTATGGCCCCTTTTTACCTGTAGCATATTTGCATCTGTTTATGGGAATTTCAGTGTTGGCTAAGAGGACATCTTAGTTAAGTTTTAAAGTTTTGTTAATAAAAAACAGTGGAAACTCTGATAGTTTTGTGCATCACTCTGGATAGGGAAAACGAACGTAATGCTGCAGTGTCTGACAATAAATCCTTGTCAACCAACAATCACTTGTAGCAGCAGTAAGAGGAAAAAGTAATAGTATTAGTATTTCTCAAACCCTGCCTTTGTCAAATGTTTCTCCCTTTTTCCTGTTCTTGGGTACGCTTACCAAATCATTTCTTAAATTACATTTTTTGTCTGTTTTAGTGTGCATGTGTAAACTTACAGAGTCACATGACTCATCAGAGAGTGACTTTATTGGTAAGTTATGTTAGCAGTTGAAATTTTGTGTGAACAAATCAAATTTAGATTTGTTTGTTAAGATGAGAATTGACTGGTTTCATATGGTTTACTCAATCTGTTCTCAAAGGATCAAATTATTGTAAAGACTGAACAGCAATGGCCTTTCTACCAAGCACTGAACTCACACATTTCACCAGTAAGAACAGTATGTATGTTAAAGTAATCACTCTGGAGTGTAATGATTTTTTTAAAAATTGTTTTATATATTCACTGAGACATAGGAATGTAATATTTAGGCTAAACGGTTTCATGTTTTTTGGTCTTTACCAACAGGATAGACATGATGTCTTTAAATTGATTTCTTGTTGTAATAAGTAATTTTTTGATATTCATTTTATTTATTTTTCATGTTTCGGTTTAATTTGCAGTTTTATTGGCCATGTCTGTAAGATTGTTCTAATTGTGTTTTGAGAAATCAGGCCATACGTTTTACATCAAGTACTTGAAGGTACTAAGTCACTGGTTCTCTGTGTGTTTGGTATGTAGAAATACACATGTTCACACACATCCATCTATCAATTATCTATACCACTTATCCTTAAGGCTACGACCACACACTTGCACAGAGATATACACACAACCACCCACATTTACTCACAATCACACACAAAATCAAGAGATTGATTGAGATATATTATGTTTACAGTTCCATTCGCTGTTAGAACAGTTTTTTTAAAATATTTTGAATACATGTTTAAGGCTGAATAAAGAAACAATAAATTGTACATCTGAAGTTGTGTGTGCAAATCATCAGCCTACACTTGGGTTTTTTTTTTTTTTTGTTTTTTTTGCTTT
This sequence comes from Lates japonicus, assembly GCA_033238685.1. Lineage (NCBI taxonomy): Eukaryota > Metazoa > Chordata > Actinopteri > Centropomidae > Lates > Lates japonicus. The sequence goes on from BRZM01000014.1 coordinate 160,538, forward strand.
TGTTTTTTGTTGAGTAAGTAAATTTTTATTCAATTAAATACAATTGCATCAAAATAATAAATTATGGACAACCTAAAAATGTCACATATATTAAGTAATATGTTTAAGTATAGTGCACTTAAATAAAAATAACTTTTAAATTGTCATTGTGACAGATTAGGGTATTTTGATTGAATCAGTTTCCACAAATGTTTTGAGTATTCTGAACTTATTGGGTTTTGTAGTGCAGGAAGGGGGAAAAAAGGCTGTCTTCAAACTGCTTTGGTTCTTTGGATTTAGTCATTTTCTTGACTTTTGGTCAGCATAACTAGGGGCGGCTGTGGCTCAGGAGGTAGAGCAGTTGCCCACCAATCAGAAGGTCGGTGGTTCGGCTCCTCCAGTCTGCATGCCGAAGTATCCTTGGGCAAGATACTGAACCCCAAATTGCCTCCGATGTGTGTGCATCGGTGTGTGAATGTATAGAAAAAGCACTTTGTATATGAATGTGTGTGAATATGTGTGAATGGGGTGAATGTGATCTGTAGTGTGAAGCGCTTTGAGTGGTCGAAAGACTAGAAAAGCGCTATATAAGTACAGTCCATTTGTCCATAACTGAGAGACCTGACTGTAGTTCTAACAATCTGCAACTGTGACAAAATGTTCAACAGACTGAAAACTGAAAACAGCTGAAATTTTTTCTTCCAATACACACATTGTGTGCTTTTGTTCAGATCTGAGCATGCCTCTAGGTCAGAGGGGGTATTAAGCCATCAAAGAGGCCACCCTTCAAGAATCTATGGAAAAGTCAGCTTCAGCCTCATTCTGTTTTTAACTTTAAGCCATGTTGTTCAAGTTTAAATCTACTATACAGAGCACAAAATCTTCACTCACAAACTCTTTGACTCTTTGACTTTAGAAAACATTTTAGTGAAGAGCCATTTCAAAACAATATATTTGGAAAGTTAATTGAAGGTCTGGAAAGTACCAGTTATATTCTCAGTTATTGCCCTCATCAGCAAATGGATACCTAAAACTGAGGCCATTGGAATGAGAAGATGGGCAACTGTGAGGCCATAAACAATGGGTGCTAACCTTGAGTCTGCCACCAATGTGGATGAGTCTATGACACCAACCCCCACCCTGAGAACCACACCTAAACACGCAGACAAAAGGCCAACACCCAAATCTTCTCCTCCTTTAATCAGTCACACAGACTTGCCTTGCATGTCTGGTTACTCTTCCCTGGCGTCTCACAGTGCTCACAGGAGGATGATCACCAACTGTTTAGTTGACAATTTTCCCATCAGATAAGCATTTTGTATTGCCTACCACTCCCATCTAATGTGGCCTTCAATAAGTAAACAGGAGAGCTGTAAAGCTATCAAAACTAGCAATTGCAAGGGTTTATGTACAGAAATTGCGTCTCAACAGTGCAGATCAGTTCCAACCGTTCCAACTTATGTGTATGGGTAAATATCTCTAGTTCCATTAAGACATGATTTATTTACTGAATAGGGTTTCACAGTTAATTATACTAAAATCTGAATTTCAGCTTTCCCTTTAAAAAACTCTTTCTTACATGAGAATGATTCTGCTATGTTTTCATTACCTGTGAGGCTCTATATTTGGAAAACAAATTAACATTTAATTTAATCACCAGAAACACAGTGAACCTGTGCATCCTTGGGGTCTGGGGCATGTGACCATTTTGGCCAGGTGGTAATCTGCCCCTGTTTATAAAAGTTTCTTGATTTTATCTTTAATTGCAAAAATTTAAGGTCAAAACTCAAAACAAACAACAACAACAAAAATAAATAAATAAAAAACAAAGCACAAATAACATGTCTGATTCAGGATTTTAAAGATCAGATACATAGCCCTGCTCATCAACCCTCCAATACAGCCCCACTGTCCCCCACATTCTGCACACTAACTAGTTACAACATGTTTTTGCTGTGGGCCTTTTGAGCACATTTAGGCACTTCAACTGAAGGAGCCATTCAAGATGAGAGAGAAAGATTCCTCACATCCTCATTGTAAGATTTAAGGAAGATAAGATTAAGAAGATAATAAGGGATGCACTCTTTCTCCACCCATAACACAATCGTGAATGAAATAGCTGATTTCTAAAGTCTTAGTTTTAGCAGGGGTGCTTTTAGATATTGAGGTGGAACAGTTCAACCGACTTTACATGACTCTTTAGAGGAGTCTTTACCCTGGAGGAGCAAGGATGTAATTTCCACTTGGGGTGAGGCTGTTCAAAATCCTGTTTTTGTCAAAAGCCTATTTTAGTGGGTTTCCTTTTTTTTTATTGTATTATCTGATTTGAAAGTGCACAGTACAATAATAATTTCTATTGAGTAGTTCACCTACTTCAGTGTTTCATCATATCCTACAAATCATTACAGTTAGATAAATGAATAAAAAGAAAAATACATCAAAAACGGACCTCAAGGGAGCACACAAATAGGATCCTACTCTTATCCATATTTGATTGTAACCATAAAGCTAACCTCACGAGACACACTTGCTAACCAAAAGCACGTTCCCGAGGAGTGTGTAGATCTCACTCTCCCATGTTGTGTGGGTCAGCTGGATGCGGGCCAATGCAAGCTTTGGCAAAGACGTCTGCAGTGTAAGTGCTGTGAGATGGGTCAAACAAAGTATGGTGTGAGGTCAGCGCTGGCATACACACAAGAAGTGGAGGATGCAAAGGCAGGAGAGTAAAACATGCTACCGGGACCAGCACTGCTGCTTCCCTTCCCTGAGGCGCCACTGAGCTCCTTCACTGCCTCCAAACAAAGGTGCCACAGCAAATAGCTAGAGCAGCTTAGTAGAATCAGAATCAGAATCAGACATTTTTGCTGAGTAAGTTTGCACATACAAGGAAAAAGTATGTCAAAAGTCTCTTTGTTTATATGTGGCTGATACTTGTGCTGCTTTCATTGGATCTAGCAGTGTCCGCAGACACACTGTTTTAAAACATGAAAACTTTTTACTAGAGATGCACAGAGACATCATATGGCGACTTAGATTACCGTAATTTCCGGACTATAAGCCGCTACTTTTTTCACACGCTTTGAACCTTGCGGCTTAAACAATGATGCGGCTAATTTATAGATTTTTATGGGCTAACGAGCTTCATGCCGCAAAAACATTTAGACACCTGCGGCTTATAGACAAGTGCGGCCTGTATATGTACTTTTTTCTTTTTCTTTTTAAATTTAGTGGGTGCGGCTTATATTCAGGTGCGCTCAATAGTCCGGAAATTACGGTACTAAGATTACTGACAGTGTCAACAGGGCGGCAAGAGAGATGACTGAGCTGTGACCAAGATGCCACCTTTGTCTGCAGTGTCTCCGCTATACAAACTTTGTAGCGGCGGCCTGCCGTGGGAAAATTATTGCCACTGATATTATAAAGTTGCAAAATACCCGGTTGAACCGAGAAGGAGAGAGAGAAAGAGGAGAAAAAGAGAGAAAATGGTAGAATGAACCAGCTATCATTAAGTTAGGTTTGTATTTGTATTTTGTATTTTCCTGTAGAGTTTTAATCAGCTGTGTCTGTCTCTACCAGCTCTCTGTGTGCCTGTCAGTCTCCTGTCATTCCCCCTCAGTGTATCAGCATTTGAAAAATCACCACAGGCAGCAGTTTGACCGATGTAACGTTACTGCAGAGAAGCTTTTGTGAGAATTGTTTTATGGTTCATTATGTGTATGTTCTACATCGTTTATTATTAGAATAAATACATTTTGGATTCATATATTTTCATTCTCATTCTTGGATTAGTACACAGAGCAGTTAACATTTAAATGATATCTTAAATGGTAATGCTCCATCACATTTTACATGTATATAGTGAATCCTGGACTGAAGCTGTCAGAAAAATTGCATATAGATTTTTTCCCAAAATCATTCAGCCCTAGTTTGGATGGACTGCAAATCATCTAGAACCCACCACTACCCCTGTTAAACAAGCTGGGGGACACTGACCAGTCAGTTTGAACTTATTATTTTAATGTTATCCATTCTATTTTTTAATTTCTTACAAGGTCCCCTCAGACTTTCTACAACTACATCCTTCCCTCCACAATAAAAGAGCATGAATCATAATGTATAGGTATACGCACCGTATGTTACATTTTAAACTGATGAATACTGACTGAAATACATATTTCAAAAGGTCTTTTTTTTGTTTGTTTCCTTTTTTAGAGGAAATTAACTACATGTTCTAAGCTTCATTTGGTTTGAGAGTTCATACAAGGGTTTTGCATGCTTCTCCTTGGTACAAGACTTTTCTGGAGTGACAGCTGGGAACAGTCAGCTGACAGCCTGCTGCCTTCTGCACACTGACTGGGTGGAGGCAACTAAAGAATATAGCGATCACTTAGTGAAATCAAAGTCTTATGTTGCTAACAGATTCTGAATTTTTACCTTGTAGCCATCCACTATGATATTGTAGTGCGTTTGGGTGAAGGTGGGCTGGAATTTCTAGTATGCTTGGAGACAATGTGGTTGTAGATGATAGTCACGACGAGTGAGGTCATGTGCATAGTTAGTAAAATCCGAGTAATCATCCACCCATCCTTCTATTTAAGGTAATGCAGTGGGTGCACTGACATGTTAACCACAGAGCTGACTTACCTTTGTGAATATTAATAAGGAAATTCAGGTGCCCAATCAGAGAGGAGAACATTCTGGATCACTGTTACACCACGGTAAACAACGCTTATCACGCCGTCCCTCGCGCTGCACTGGGTCACTCTGACCACGTCATGGTCCACCTGATTCCTGCATACAGGCAGAAATTAAAGCTCTCTAAACCTGTTGTGAGGACATCAAAGAAGTGGACCAGTGGGGCTGTGGAGGATCTCCAGGCGTGCTTGGACTGCACAGACTGGGATGTATTCAGGACTGCCACCAACAGTCTGGATGAGTATACAGAGGCTGTGACCCCGGTCGAGGCAGATGGCCGCCCACCCTGAGTCCGGTTCTGCTCGAGGTTTCTGCCTCTTAAAAGGAAGTTTTTCCTTGCCACTGTCGCTTAGTGCTTGCTCATGGTGGGATTTGTTGGGTCTCTCTCTGTAAATACCTATTTTAAAGAGTATGGTCTAGACCTGCTCTATATGAAAAGTGCCTTGAGATGACTTTTGTTGTGATATGGCGCTATATAAATAAAATTGAATTGAATTGAATTCATCAGCTTCTGTGAGGACTGCTGTATACCATCACGCACCAGGGTGAGTTACAACAACGACAAACCCTGGTTCACAGCTAAACTCAGACAGCTGAGGCTGGAGAAGGAGGAGGCCTTTAGGAGTGGGGACAGAGACAGGTTGAGGGATCAAAGTACAGGTTCAACAAGGCAGTGAAAGAAGCCAAACGCCTGTACTCTGAGAAACTACAACACCAGTTCTCAGCAGGTGACTCTGCTTCTGTCTGGAGAGGGCTCAGGCAGATCACTAACTGCAAGCCCAAAGTCCCCCACTCCACGAACGACTCACGCCTGGCCAACAGCCTGAATGAGTTCTACTGCCGCTTTGAAAAACAGTGCGACAGTCCTGACACCATCCCCCGTGACACCATCCACCAGCCCCACCACACCAGCCTCTCACCCTCCCCCAGCACAGCAGGGGTCAGGGCCTCTCCAAAGCTGCACACCTTAGAGGCCCCCTCCTCCCCCACCACAAGGACGACACTCTCCATCCTGGAGAGAGACGCCCTGACTTCTGTGGTAATGAAGTCATTTGAGCGCCTTGTGCTGTCCCACCTCGAATCCATCACCGACCCACTCCTGGACCCCCTGCAGTTTGCCTACAGACCCAACGGAGTCAACATGGCCCTCCACTTCATCCTGCAGCACCTGGACTCCCCAGGAACCTACGCCAGGATCCTGTTTGTGGACTTCAGCTCTGCCTTTAACACCATCATTCCAGCACTGCTACAGGACAAGCTCTCCCAGCTGAGCGTGCCCGACTCCATCTGCAGGTGGATCACAGACTTCCTGTCAGACAGGAGGCAGCATGTGAAGCTGGGAAAACTCTCGGACCATCAGCACCGGCTCCCCTCAAGGCTGTGTTCTCTCCCCTCTACTCTTCTCCCTGTACACCAACAGCTGCACCTCCAGTCACCAGTCTGTCAAACTCCTAAAGTTTGCTGACGACACCACCCTCATTGGGCTCATCTCTGGTGGGGATGAGTCTGCCTACAGGAGGGAGATTGATCAGCTGGTTATGTGGTGTGGTGAAAACAACCTGGAGCTCAACGCTGTGAAGACAGTGGAGATAGTTGTAGACTTCAGGAAGAACACAGCTTCACCCTCCCCCATCATCCTGTGTGACTCCCCAGTCAGAACTGTGGAGTCCTTCCGTTTCCTGGGGACCATCATCACCCAGGACCTCAAGTGGGAGCTAAACATCAACTCCCTGATCAAGAAGGCCCAGCAGAGGATGTACTTCCTGCGGCAGTTGAAGAAGTTCAACCTGCCAAGGACAATGATGGTGCACTTCTACACCTCCATCATTGAGTCCATCCTCACCTCCTCCATCACCATCTGGTACACTGCTGCTACTGCCAGGGACAGAGGCAGACTGCAGTGTGTCATCCGGTCTGCTGAGAAGGTGATTGGCTGTAACCTGCCTTCTCTCCAGGACCTGTACACCTCCAGGACCCTGAGGCGGGCAGGAAAGATCATGGCTGATCCCCCCAATCCTGGTCACAAACTTTTCAAGACACTACCCTCTGGCAGGAGGTTGCGGTCCAGCAAAACCAAGACCTCACGCCACAAGAACAGTTTCTTCCCCTCTGCAACTGGGCTCCTCTAGCCCCCCCCCAACAACCGCACACAGACTGTCACAGACTATAATCCAATAGTTGGCAATAAAGTCTGATTCTGATTCTAGAATAAGTATTTGTTTATATTGTATTATTTGTGTTATGCTAAATAACAGGTTTGGGTACATCCCTACTCATTAGTGGCACCATGGCAGATATTACACAGCTTTTTGAGGACAATCCTGCTCCTCCCAAAATAAGTAGTCCAAGTCATTCAGACCAGCTTTGATGTCATCTATCTGCTTAGAGAAATGATAGTCCTTTGCACACTCAAATTTATAATGTTCTATCATAAATACAAAACATAAAGTCATTTAAGGCTAATTTAATAAGTTTATAATTCATCCCTTCATTATTTGAATAAATTTGTCAAGAGGAGGATAAATGATGTTGTGCTTGACAGAAAATAATAATAATAATTATTATTATCATTATATAATATATATATTTAAATCTATAAACAACCCAGTGTATGAAGTTTGTTTATGATTTATATAAAGAAGGTTTCACGTAGACAGCGGAAGGAGTTCAGTCTTATCAGTGAGCAGTGCATCAGTGATTATCACCATTTTATTTTAGAGGTGGTGAAGAATCATCATGGCAACAATAAGTGGCAAACAGTCAACACGACAAACTGACATGTCAGTGTAGGCTGATGGCATATCAGTGACATGGGCAGTTAAAAACATGATTGTGTGTGTGTGTGAGAGAGAGAGAGTGTTGCGTGGGGGTTGGTGGTGGTGGTGTTGGGGTAACAGTGAATAACCCATTTAACTCCAAATTTTCAATAACTTGTTGTCAGTCTGATAATGGCTGCCACACCAGACTGTTACTCCAACAAATCCTCCAGCCTAAATGAGCTTACAGGTTGCTTGTTCTTACCCTGAGGTATAGTCATAGGAGCATACCAGCAGTAGACGTACTGGAGCTTCGTCATGCAGCTATCGCTGTGGAACGATCTCAATTTGGTTGAGTTTAGGAAAAATGGTGGATTAAAATTGGTTATGGAATAAAAGGCTTCAAAAAGGAAAACAACAGCAATCTCTTGTTTGTGAGCATTATGACAAAATCACAAACATCCTGTTTTATTTCCAATTTGGAAACTGAAAGCCCAGGAAATCAACTAATCAGGTGTGAAAAGGTATGGGTGACAGAGAGAACTGTCAGTGATATGGTGTTCACTTTATATAGATCCCATCCTAAACTATAGATGACTGAGGAATTACCAGTCTCACAACTCTTTCAACTCAACTCTATCTGGTGGATATACACCTACTGTCAACTGGTATGTACTGTAATTTGACCTGCAGAAGATGAAAGCAATACACACACACACACACACACACACACTTAATATCACACACACAAAACACAAAAAGCCTCTTGTCAATATTAGCTAACACACAGGGTTAGCTCAGGGCAAAGTAAAGTCTCTCTCTCTCCTCCTTCCTGCAGCAGGAAGATGCAGACTGTGTGGCTGTTGTGTGTGTGTATGTGTGTGTGCGTCTCTCATTAACCTAGAGAGGGGGAGCTTTGCCGAATCAACAGCTCATCCCTGTGTGCATGGGCCTTTATAGGCCTGACAAGCTAACCTCAAAATGGCTGCCATTCACACGAGATACCTTTGTTTTATAGGGCAGTCATTCTGAGCACTACCAGTGGCTCAGTAAAGGTGTTCTGAGCTGATTCCACTGCATCTATGACAGGCAGCATTTAATGAACATTTATGGCAATTGTGGTTGTTAACCTTTCCCTAAATTAATCTTCCTATATACGTATTGTTAATCGCGCACTATTCCGACAGTAGAAACACAAAATTAATGGAATTTATCTTTTGAGTGCAAAAATGAGTCAAAACAAAGCTCCAGTTGACTGTGTAACGAAATGTGGGATAAAAACTTATTTCACTGCATCCAAAAAAAAAAGAAAGAAAAGAAAAGTGGAGGCTCTTTAGAGCCCCTCACACCATTTACAGCACAAAATAGGCATGACCTCCACACTACTTCCAACTCAGGTAGTCCAGCTGAGTTACTGCTGATGCTGGAGCTGGAGGCAAGGAAAAGTGCAAAATTAGGTAAGAAGAGAAGGGTGACAGAAAGCAAACTAGGGAAACCTTTTGACAAATTTTTCAAAAAAAGGTGAGTACAACTATTTATGAATGGTTTAAGCCATATCAACAGTTATTACTGAAGACAGTCAAATAGAATCCAGCTTTAGAGCATATTTGGTATTGTATAATATAAATGCACATGCAAAAAAATGTGAGAGACATGGATCAAGAGAGGAGGAGGCCCATAGAGACTGCTTTGTGTATTTGTGTTACTCATCTATTAGCTGTTAATATTAAGAATTATGATCCTGGCATTTCCCAGGAATTCTTCCCTTTTCCTAGGAAACTATTCGCTGAACGCATAATTGTTGTAGTGTCTGGTGCGCTCCTGTGCAACCACGAGCCACTTAAGTCTAACCTTATTGCAGTAGTTCTTCTAATTACTTTTCAAATGGCAGCTCTTAGTCCAAATCTTATATGCATATATGGTGTTCTTTAAAAGAACTGTTTTACCACATAATCTAACAAATATAATACACAATCTTCAAATGTTGTCAACCAAGTTTCAAGTTTCAAGAATCCTAATATTTATATATGTTACTTACATGTTGCATTGTGCTTTTTACAATACATGCAAAAACAGAAACCCCTAATTGTTCATTTATCAGCACATCTTACCAACAGCACAGAGGTGGGGTTGAACTGTTTACCAGCCGGTACACACATTACACTGACACAATACTTGTGATAATATACAAATGCTGAAATAGCCCTCAGGTTTAGTACATGTGTATTTCAGTGTCGCTATTTCAGTTTCCTGTACATCAGCAGCTGGGCAAAAGCTTTTTTTGAGGAAGTGTAGGCTTATTGCTTCGTGATGGTTTTGCCATTTTCTTAAAAATTGTGTTCATTCTTTGTAAAGTTTAGTCCAAATTTCAACAAACATATTTCTTCTCACTTCCTCTAGTGGTATGTTTCCATATTTCTTCTGGAAATTATTAGAGAACACTGTGTTAATAGCTTGCATTTTGCTTCATAATGTAAAAATAGTTTGTCACCTCTATTCAAAAAAACATGACTTAGATACTTTTATATTGTTGTTCCAGTTTGCTGTAAAAAGGATGTGTGGGTTGTGTGTACATGTGGCCTGGGCTGCCTGGAGTCCTGGCAGGAAATACCAGCTCTGTGTGATGATGTGGCACTTTGGGCCATAAATTTACCATTCCTCCCCCCACCTCACCCAGTTAGCTCACCCCATCCCCCAAGCCACTTATCCGCATCCACTTTCCTTCTCTCTCATATTTAGTATTCCATGCTTCCTTGAATTCTATACTCAGCTCCCAAACCACATGTAGTCAGAAGAAGTTTTCATCAATACCTTACTGCCCAACACAATGCATGAATATCTTTTTGAAATGCAGGGAAAATAATGGCTCTGCCATGATTTCTGCCATGTAGCTCTTTTATGTTTTGTGTCACTTCTGATTTATGGTCTGATTTGCATCCATCTATTAGCTGAACTAGGTTATGGTAATCCAATTAAAATTCACCAGCAGAAGAACGACTGCACGGCTCAAGAAAGGAAATGAAGACACAATATCCTGGATGAGACCACAGTTCTGCTAAAATGATAGTACGTATGATAATATGGATCAGTCGACCAGAGTATTATTTCCACACTGTGTCCCAGCTGCATATATATCATACCATATTTTAAGTACATTATACAGTAAAATGAATATATTACAAATGCCAACATGGAGACTACAGAACTAATTGACTATGGAGTGTTATGGACACATTTGTCCTGCAATGCAACTCACAACAGAAATAGAGATGGTGCTCACACAGCTGCATGGGAAACAGAGGAATAATAGTGACAGTTATTCCTTGACTGTACTTAGCTTAATGAGGGATTCACTTTAAATTACAGGTCCATAATTTCTAATAGTTCTGTGCAAGTTTTAGTTAAATATAATATAAAGCACAAAAGTTATTTAAAGTTTAGTTGTGTTAGTTGATGATGAGTGTGTTGACACCTTTGATGAAAGCTCCATTAAAATCCAAGTATTCATTCATTATGATATATTATTGAAAACTTTATCCTCTTATATGTTGACACTTTTAACTCCAGTTTATACTTCTTCAGTGATAAACTCATTTTGGCACTTTGCCTCAGCACTGCTTACTCAGTGGCACATCAACTTATTCAGTGTGGCTAAGATGAAACTTTCAGGCCTTCCATTTAAACTCCATCTCAACCTCTTTCACCATTTAAACTATTTCAGTTGTTTCTAAGGTAATATTTTAAGCAGTGAACACATCTGTATTTTTTGACAGAAATGTAACCTTTACTAGCTTTTATTTTTTATTGTGTTGTCATGGCTGTATGGGTGGCAATCATTCAATTGATTGGGAGCATACAAACTGAGCTCTAAAGTCTCTTACCCTGTAATTAATACCAAATTACAATCTTCCAGCAAACGTCTGGGAAGTTATTATATAGAAACAGTAAAATAATGCATTATCAAACCCCTGGGCATCATCCTTGTTGATTTGCAGAATATACTGTCAATATTGGCATTTAGTGCACACTAAGAGAAATAACAGCTCAGCTAACTGATTAATCTACAAATACAAAGCTGTAGATGCTTCTTGTAAAATCACAAGGCAGGTGTATAAAAAATAAATCATCAAAAGGTAAAACTATGTACTATAAAAGTAATGCTCAAATATAAACATTAGAATTTCAGCATAAATAGTTGTCCACATGAGTACCAGCGTGCTTATGTCACTCTATGAAGTAAACCCATGGGGTTTTAAATTCACTGAAATGGATGGGATTAGAACGGCAAGCCGATAGCCGCCATAAGGTGATAATAACCATATGGACAATAAACAAGATCTAAGCTTCATGTTTATTACTTACTATGAACCAAGTTTTCATGAGGGGCAGGAGGTAACCTTCTGCAGCTTTCTTAGAGATTTTGTTAAATTTAAAAATGTTGAGTAGCAAACAGTCCATGTTCACTACAGCCTCATGTGCTCAATTGCTAATCTGGTTGTTTTAATCTGATGTTGAACCTCTGTGATCTCTGAGTAACTTAGGTATGTAGGAGCACTAAGTAGCATTCTGATGAGCAACTAGGTCAAGGCCTTCAAATAGTGCTGTGCCAAACAGATACAAATGGTCACTAAACTTATGTTAGATTTAGGTACAGGCTGGGATTAAAGAGGATCACATTACATGGCCGGGCCACATTCTTAAAGTGACTGCACACACCCACTGTGTTAATTTCAGTCTGTTTGTGTCATATTAGAAACAATGAAGATCAACCTTCTCAACAATGAGTTGTCAATATGCTCATCTACAATGTCACTTTGACTTATTGTAAGAAGAAGCAAATTTGCATTGAGGTCTGGAAATCTCATAAATGGTATCTTGATATTAGATGAATCCAACTAATAATTATTTTCTTATTGCTTATTAATGTGTTGCATAGTGAATGTTTTCTTTTTTTGTTATGTGTTGATAAATTATACATTTTAAAATGTACCTGCAAATGTAAACTGCTCAGTACTAAGACAGTTTTATAATGCCAAATCAACATGTTATTCCAGGCATTTTTCATATATTACAAGTCTATTTATTAATCATTAATTAAAAGGAAAAAAGGTGCTTTGGGGAAATATCTATGAGCTGAAGAGGCATGTGTTGTTGTTTGATTGACAACAGCTGGCAGGCTGTCTGAGTGCTGGCATAGGAAAGAGACACTTCTAACCACTCATTTGATATATATAATAGTAGTAAGGAGTAAGAGATGGTGCCCTGAAGAAGGCCTCACCACTGACATCCTTCCTTACACAATCACATGGGTCTGCTTTGACAACAAAACAGCACTGCTTCCTACTGCTGACTTCCTCACAAATAATATAGGTCTCCCTGCTTTTTCCAACAAGGTCAATATTGATTTTTTCATATTCCCATGAGCAATGCTGAATAATCTTCCATGTCCTTTTCTTAATATGCTGAGACATTTGTCAGGAGCCTGATGACTGAAGATAAATTGGTAAGACAAACAAATCCACTGGAAGACTTCTTCATCATTAGGTCTCATCCTGGAGAAAATGAGATAGTGTCATATGCTGGCTGTCTTTCAGAAAATGCCATGAACAATAGCTGCTTAGCCAAATCTTTTCAGTAGCTGCGAACCTGATTCGTTTCTAGACATTAGTAATAAGGACCATGATCGTCTCAGCTGTAAGTAGAATCAGTCACCAACCTATTTCCCCATGCCCCTCTTCAACCTCACCATAAATAAAGCTTCTCTTGTAGCACTGCTAGCCTTCCTCTGTTTGTACAATGTGTTTTCTCATAATCTCAACAAAAGGAAACAAAGACAGGAAGTACAACTGTTTCTTTTTTGCACTGAGGGATCCTTGGGCCATTAGGAACAAAATCTGGTTTGTATTGATTTCAGCCACACTTAAGCTATGAATTTACTGATTGCTTCCTGACCCTGTGAACAAAGAACGTGTCATTGAATTGCTCTTTGTCACAATTAAAATGACATGGTAAATGTGTTTTGCGATATTCATCACATAACATCTCACTTTTCATCCCCTGTCTTTCCAGTCAGTCAGTGTGTATATTAAGGTGTTTGTAGTAAAGCTCTGACAAAGAACCATGCGAAAGGTTCTCATGTGCCAACAAGCTGTGGAATTCTCTGACCTCTCCATAAACAAAAGAATAAACTGATGTGTTATGCATAGGGCTGTCTACCGCAGTTTGTGCATCTGGTTTATTATTATCACATTCAAACACTTCTCAAAAAATAAATTCAATATTTAACTACACTTTGTAATTGTTTTCAAGATATTTCCAGATCCTACACTTAGACCATCTTATCGAAAACATTTGTTGACGGATGATAATGCTGGATGATAAACATGTAGTGTGAAGTGGACCATGATTAAATGTTATTTCAACCTTATTCAGTTGTCTTATCAACAGAAACAGACTACACTGCCTTGTGGTTAGCGTCTCACCAACCAGCTTAAGTAGCAGGAAATATGGTCATAAATTAGTGAAAAGCTATCATACCCAGCGATGAATTTTGGGTCAAGGCCTAAAGCATGTTTTGTCAGGGTCACGACCTAGACCTTTGAAACTTTGATCACCACAAATTCTAGCTTCAGTATCTCTTGAGTCCAGAGGAATGTTTAAAGCTAAATTTGAAGAAATGACTTACTTACTGGAAGTACTGCATCTACAGAATCAGAGCAACAGACAACCGAAAACATCGTTCCTCCAGCCGCTGCTGCCAGCTCGGACGCAAGTATTTAACCATCATGTTGAATTCAGCTATACAAACACAGGGTGATTCACAGAGAGCAGGAGGAGATGAACATGAAGCTCATATATTGAACTCAGCAGAGTAACTGTGTGTGTGTGTAGCCTACTCATGAATGGAATGTGAGGATGGCACAATTTTCTTATCGTCTCAAATTTTTCCATAATTATGTACCAAAACATAGACATATACGACAAGCAACAGTCAGCCATGTTGGGTTATTAACCTGTTTGATGAATGGATGACATCTCCACGTGGCGAGGTTGGGGTGTGTGTACAGTCCAGAAGACAAAATTGGCAGCACTCAGACCCATCGCCATAAAGATAAGCGATAAGGCCACATTAGCAAAAAATCCAGCCCTTTAGGTTCATTTTGAGGAGACCACTGTGTTGACACAACAGGAGTTCACCACAGAGGGCTCCATAAAAGAAAACGGTGGTCAAATTTAGCTATTGTCAGTATTTAAAATATCCTGCAAACACATAGCCAACACACTACATGGTCTGTAAATTTTAAGTTATTCAACCAGCTTTCTGGATTGAAGGGCAGCAATGAACAAATATCACCTTAACAATTATTTTACTGATTACCGCCTTGATTCATCGACCTCGACTAATCTTTCAATCTATTAAATGAAAATACTCTGCAAGATGATTTCATCAATCTGCTTGTTTTCTAAACAGCAAAATAGCCACTATTTATAAGAGTTTTAGATGAAAATTACTTAAATTAATTTTTCAATTATTTTTCTGCTCTATCAACTAATCAAAGAATCAACAAATTGTTTCACCCTGCTGGATTGTACTGCATTTTCTCGCTGGTATGTGAAGCAACACACCCTTGAGTTTTAACTCAGTGCTCCTATTGGTGTGCACTTAGAGGGACTGTCTCAGAAAACAGCCTTCAGGTGTGAAGTGAAATGCTGTGGAGTAATGTCACCTGTACAAGCAGAGACCCTGCAGCCTGCTTCTAACCCCAAGACCGCGTTTTCAGCTCATTGTTGTATAAAGTCAGGTTATACATTCATTGGATAATGTGACAGTTGTCTCAGGCTCATGTCAACACACTTGTGTACAAACTTAATGAATGTATATCAGATTAGCAGTTCATGGTAATTAATGTGAGCTCAGCCAATACAAGGTCCTGTACTTTAACCTGTTTATTACTCTTTGAAAACTTGCATGTTCCAACATGTCCAAAGAGCTTGACTGTCCACTTTGACCATCTGAGATAAAATTCATTTGACAGACAGAGCAGATAATTGACCACAGGCTCCTATTACACCTAGCTACTACTCAGCATCTGTCACATCTAATTTCCAATTTACTTCATTTAGCACAGTAGTTCTCAAACTGAGCTACTAATGCCCAAAGTTCCTGCAAGTTTTCTTTCCAAACACACAATGCAATGCAGAGTCTGACCTCACTAACTTGTACCTTTCAACAAGAAATGAATGTGACTTGAGGGCTACCAACTGTCACAGGCTCTATCTCATTCATCTGGCCCAGTCCATTCATGCAGCATTGTTTTAAATCATAACTGTGCTAATGAGAAAACCTATTAATTGTCTGCCATTTGCTAAAGCATATTTTGGATGTTTTTCTCACTCAGCTCTGGTGGCATCTTCCTCACAGATAGTTTTTACAGATATTTGTCTCGAGATTTCTTGACTCCATCTTTAATACACAAATGATTTTATCGTACAGTGCTCAATGCCTTGGAAAAAGCATTTATAAAATCAACAGAAACTTTTCCCACTGTTAGTAAAGTCGTGGGGAGATAGGTGATAACCATGGCACCACCAGAACATTAAGAAAGCCCATTTCATTGAGGTCCATGGAATTCCATTCAGCTCCACTCGTATCAGCTGGGCTGGAAAACTTTGAGAATTATCCAAAACCTGACTAAAAGAAAAGAACTTGCATTGAGGCTGCAACATATTGTAAAGTTGAGCCTGTTTCTTCTGGCTGAAATATTGTACTTCCATTGAATCTACCCTACATCTCGTTGACATCTGTTAAATAACTACAGTAATATCATCAGGACTCAGGTTAAAACTGAGAATTTTAACCAGTAGAGAGATGTGGCTGCTCACTTGAATCAGGAAGACTGGAGGGCGTTTTGGTCTGTGACATCTCTGCTCTTCTTTGACCTGTCTCAGAGGCCCTAAATACATGGAGGTGGGAACAGCAACATTTTTCTAAAAGCCTAGCATCCTGCTCCTGCATTCTGGAGATTATTTCCACACAAACCTCACCCTCAGTGCCAATTTAATACAAGAAGACTGTCTTTTAGTGAGTTGGGATGTGAGCTTGTGGAGGGTGGGGTGGTGAATTGAGTGGCTAGGTTGAGTTTCATGAGGGGGTCTGGAGTATATGTTCCATCACACACCTGCAATCAATATTTGCCTTTTTATCCATCCATCTATACTGCTTAACCTCAAGGGTCGTGGGGGGCAGGAGCCAATCCCGATATTGGGCGAGATGAGGGGTACACCCTGGACAGATTGCCAGTCTATTGCAGGGCTGACATACGGAGACAACGGAAACAACCATTCACACTCACATTCAATTCAGTTCAATTTAGAGTCACCAATCAACCTAACCTGCATGTCTTTAGACTGTGAGTATGCAGAGAGAACCCACACAGGCACAGGGAGAACATACAAACTCCACACAGAAAAGTCCTCAATGCGGGGGCACCCCCATAGCTGAATGGTTAGGGCGTGTACCATGTGGGCCCTAGTGGCCTGAGCAGGCGGACCCCAGTTCGAATTTCAATCTATTGGACTTTGCTGCATGTCATTCCCCACTTCCCTGTTTCAGTCTCGTCGCTGTCCTATAAATAAAGGCATAAAAGCCCAAAATACTATTAAAAAGAAAGAAATGTCCTCGATGAATCCAGAACCTTCTGCTGTGAGGCAACAGTACTAAACACTGCCGCCCCCTTGCTTTTTTCCCCTTTACCATAATGACACTAACTCATGTGTTTTAGTTGCCTAACTCTAACCATACTATTAAGTTGCCAGAAATACTTGTTTAAACATTGGGTACTGGACGTTAAAAACTTGGTCATCACATAAATACCATCCCAATAGTTCAATATTAATGTTCTGTCTAATTTACGAGTATGGCTGTCATGTCAGCAATTATAATGTCTCGGCATCAGTGTGACCTTCTTGAGCTATGAGACCACTGTCATAACTCATGTGTCATGGTTAGTTGGTGGAGTTGATAAATGAAGCTGCCACACTATCAGACAGTTCTCAATATGGGATGGAGGAAAGGACAACACTACCAATAGTACACATGGAACTTAGTCTGCCACCCCTCATGGAGAGGAAAAGTCCTTCTCATTAATATGTGCTGGTGTTCTGATACATACAACACGATCCACTGGAGAGTGGAGTGCTACGAGAACAAGCATGAGCCACTGTGTGTTATCACTCAGATATGTCATATTATCCACCTGAGCAGATTCACTGCCCCCACTGCCTGGCAGGATTACAGAACCTACTACAATCTTCCCAAGGATTAAAAATTCACCATTGATCTCTTGTAAATTGATTTATAACACAGTGACCAGAAAGGAGTGTGTTTCTAACATAGCCTGCATCCAGTCCAGCCTCCATTTTAACTGATGATGTGGACCAGTTAAGATTTTAACTCAATAGGCTGCTTCATAAACTTTTTGCCCATTAGCTGTTGTGTATGTGGTAAAATATTCTTAATTTTAGTGTGAGATCAGTTGTATCAATCATTAATGTAGGTTTAAAGTTTCCAGCCAAATGTATTCCAACTATTTACATATAAATCCCAGTCACTGTTGCAGTGTGCTCTGTTACAGCTTAATTTCTCATAGTTATCCTCCCCTTAAATTATATTTTGAGATATTTAATATTAATGAATATGTATATGTATATGTACCTTTAAAGCGTGTTACTGGATCACACTAGAAGGAAAAAAAACATCGAAACAGGCTGAAAACACATTACATTAATAAATGCTGCAAAAGCAAAGAAACATCTCTAAAATCAAAGATGGACAAACATCAACCCCAAATGTCTAAAAGTCAGGCCACAGTTTTTTAAAACACTCATAATCTGGTGACAGTGGCTCTGCTGCTGATGGCAGGTGAGCAGTGGCAGCTAGCTGCTCTCCTGCAAGTATGTTTGTGTGACTAAAATTGACTCAGACCCATTACTCCTTTGATTATGACACCCAACTACACAGCAAGATGATATTTTTGCTTGGTTATGTGGCCTACTACTCAGGGGTGATCTGCATTTGCCTAGTTTTTCTTGTTTTGCCTCCACCATGACATAATTGTGACGTCGGCGTTAAAAGGGTCTATATACAAACCGCAAATGTCCCTGTTGAAGTGTACTAATATAAGAAATGAATGTAAAATCCCTATGTTGTCCACCATGCAAACCACATGCAAAGAAGCCATATGTTAGTTGCTGTCAAGGAAATGATTAACAAAACATTTACAAATTCAGCCTCCTTGTTCTTTTGATAGGGGTCTGTAAATCCTCACGTTTCCGTCTCTCTGCCACTCCTAAATATGTCTGAATGTGCTTTCTCTATCTCTTCAAAGACAATTTTCCTCTCAAGTTTATCAAATTCTTTTCACATTTCCCCTCTATCCATCACATCTTGGCCAGATGCTTACATGAAGTTACCACAGCATTATGAAAATAAAGTCCTCAGTGAGCAGGATTAACAGAGAGGTTAATTAACTTATGTTACACCTGATCTTTGTGGCCCATTGACCTGGCAAATCAGACCAGACAGGTCCAGATTACCCTCAATCTGGAGCGACATCAGAGTCACTGAGACCAGGCTGCTAAGCTGCAGACACACATCTGCTTCACTATCTGACATGTGAGTATATGGCAGAGCACTGATACAGAGAGGCCCCTCAGGCTTCAATAGGAATGTAATGGCATGCATTATGTGCACACACACACCTGCACAAACACATTAATCTATGACAGGAGGTACAACAGATAGAACTGGTGTGTGTAGCTGTTTCTGTCAGCTAGTCAACATTTTTGCATTTATGTCCACCCCCACCTCAAAAATACATGCAGTGCCAGTTCACATTTCAATCCTTCTTGGATTTCAAATGAACTCTCCAAAATTCACCTCTATACTCTCCCATCCTTCTGGGTAGACAGGTATTCATTAACCTGCTCTTTAAATATTCTCCACACTGTTCTAATAAGTTGCCTGGATGCAAGATAATCATGGGTTGAGAGGGGGGCGGCTGCAGGGTGACTGGTGAATATGTTAACTATCAAGGTTTGGGCTGGAGGAGCTGGAAAGGTGCGTAAACCATAATATGTGGTGCACTTCACTTCATTTGTCTACACATGGATAGTCTTTTGAAATGATGTGATATTTCTGTTTTTAGTTAAAAAAAACCCTGTATCCAACAAGCCAAAGACTGTGTTGAGTCACATGTCATCAGCTTGACAGATTGATGCTGCATTCAAGTCATGTTGGAGTTACTGTAATGAGCAGTTTAGAAGTTTAAACCTAATATAGAAGCATTATTACAGAACTATATTACTATATTGCATGAGCAACATATGCAGAAAACTGAGCTTATCTAAGGATGTGAACACACAAGAGTGCAGAGCAGCTACCCAGGTGGTATATAGGTTGTAGGCTCTACCACGGAAGTGGATGCCTCAAAGGGCTCATTATACAAGAAACAATTCAGCAGCAATGACAGATCCTCCTCACTACACCAGAGAGACCTTGACACATAAAAACAGACTTTTATAGCAGCAATCTAATCTGCTAGCTTGGCGTTTGTCTATCAATGATTACTCAATCTTGTTAGTGCAGAGCAGCTGCCCAGGTGGCACCTACAAATCTCCAGCCATTGACTGTACAGCTTTTGATTACATACACTGGCTCAAAAAAATGCCAAATGGCCATTCTAGTGAATGTAAATGAGGCTGAAGGCCACGTGTATTGAAGAATCTGTGAATTTTCTGCCCTGGGGTTGTTGTCTGTAGCCTCTACAGGCAGGGACTGATCTGTTTGCATGTTATAGTAGCTTTTCCATTCAGTCTTTTCAGAGAGAAACACAACACCGATGACACTAAAGAAGAAATGACAATTTTTCTGCATATTAATGTGTTTTTCACAGCAAAAAAAAACATGTTATTTATTATTAGTAGAATTACTAGAATTACTAGAAACTGCTAGAGGTTGAGTTCCTTCCTTCATTTGATTTCAGTTCAATTTCACAATTAGCATGATCCTGATTGATGGTTTTCTAGAAATTGTAAATAGTAAAACTGTTTATTTGGCCCAACCAACATACCAACAGCAAATTATACAAAAACAAGAAAAACAAACAGCTAATTCTCACATTGGAGAATCCAGAACCAACAAAAGTTCAGTGTTTCAATTTCAGTATTTATTTACTAAAATTATCACTGATTCATTTTGTGGCAATTACTACCAACCACATCATATTGTACTGTGTTGTGTGTAGTGCAGCTTGATTTGTCAAGTCTGCACCACTTTCCCCATAGCAACATTTCCAGGGACACAGGAACCTGTTCAGGAAAATGATCATGTGAAAAGAACCAAGGTCTACATATAGTTTCACATCAATCACATCTTATTTCACCACTCTCAGATTCCCTTCAAAAGTTCTTCATCACCATTATTTTTATTTTTATTTATTTCATTTTAAAATTTTTATGTTCCCTCATTGAGGACCTGCTCCAAACCCAGTCACTCAACCCTTTAGGGCCTCTCAGGGCACGTGAAGCAGTGCATCATTTTATTGCCTTACACCACATTCATTTTTATTTATTATATAAGAATGCTAGAAACATCTAAAAACTGACACACACATGCATTTAGCCAAAAGATAACACATCCCCATTGGTAATTCTAAGGGCCTCCCCAACAATGGCAGGGTGGAAAAAGCAAGTCAGAGAAGCAGCAGTGAGGCAATGTTTGCCTAACAGTCAGATCTCGTAAATAGAGAGGGGGGCTTTTTGCAAGCAGCTGCAGAAATTCCAGGCTGTTGCGATTAAAAAGTAACACCCACATTGAGGGTGGGGAGGGTGTTTGAACAAGCTGACCCCACCTCTGTTTTAATGAAAAGAGAGGAGCAATTTGCAGTAAAAACAAGTATTTCTCAATGGTGCATTGTGCCAAGCCCACTTTTCACTGCATGCCAACTCCCAGGTCTCTCCACACAGCAATACAGAATGAAAAGAAAAGACTAAGTCCCATCATACTGTCATTCAGGCACGCCACAAAGGAACCAGGCTGTGTCTGTGAGTTTTAGTATGTGTGCGAGGAGGGAATTAAGACAATTACGTTTAAAAATACTGTGCTACTGAAAATGGAAAAAAGATAATTTGAACATTGACAATGCAAGTACAGCAAATATAACTTTTGCATGAATTACTGCTTTCATTTGTCGCAGAGCAAACCACATTTTGAACATATCCAGAACTGAATTTAAACTATACAGTCTTGATAATCAGTTAATCATTCAAGTTCTAGCTCCCTAATTTTTTCCTGTTAAAAAGCACTACACATTAGCCTTTGCTGTTAAAATAAAACAACGAAAATAGTTACATGAAGCTTTAATGGAAAATAGAATCCATCACTGAATGTAAAGTAAAAGCAGCTATTGACCAATCAGAGGCAGATGTTTCAGGACTTTTCATTTCCAACCATTTACAAGAACCTGCAGAGCCTGAAGAAATTTTTAGTTTATAGAAAGTTTAGAATGTAGTATCCATGCTCTATTTGTGTAGTCACAGCCATTTAATGCATCCCTGTAACTCACTGGTTAAGATGCCATGAATCCAAGAGACTGTCCTCCTGTAAAAACAACAATAACAAAAAAACAAAACAAAGCCTGTAGGTCATTTTTACAGTTTTTTATGATCCATAGTTAGGTTTGTTGTATTGTTAGGTGAACTCTAGTGGCCATGGTAATTATGTCAGGAGTAAAGGAGGAGCACTGAGTATTGACAAGTGCTAAAAGTGTTGACGAATCTGTTGAAGAAGCTGGCACTGAATGCTTGCTAAAATTCTTCACCTGCTTACTTATTTTTCAATTAGTTAGCCTCGGATGTAGATTAGGAAACATTTCTATGTTGGGGCGGCTGTGGCTCAGGAGGTAGAGCAGTCGCCCACCAATCAAAAGGTCGGTGGTTCGATTCCTGGCTCCTCCAGTCTGCATGCCGAAGTATCCTTGGGCAAGATACTGAACCCCAAATTGCCTCTGGTGTGTGAATGTATAGTAAAAGGACTTTGTATAGAACATGTGCTGTATGAATGTGTGTGAATGGGGTGAATGTGATCTGTAGTGTGAAGCGCTTTGAGTGGTCGAAAAGACTAGAAAAGCGCTATATAAGTACAGTCCATTTACCATTCTATCTAATATCGTATAACATAAGTTGTAATCAGTTGCAATTACATATGTATTTCTATTAACATAATGAGTATACACTGTTAACTGATGTATTTGGCAAGTCACAAATACGCTGATAGTAGGGCTGCATGATTAATCGTATTAAAATCGTGATCTCGATTCAGAGATCTGTGCGATCTCATTCAAAATCCCAATGATTTTCATCAGGGACAACAGCTGCAACAAAACAAACACTCCTATTTCCTCCCTTAGCAAATGACAATGAACCGTCACACCATGTGATTCAGAGCAGCAGAGACACAAATAAACCCAGCGAGAGTTGGTGAGTGACAGCAGCTAATGGCAGTGTGAGGCCAAATGGTGAGTTAGGACAAATAAAAATGGAAAAATGAATCCAGAAGAAAACCCTGCTGATGGTGGTAAGAACCACCCTACTGTGCTCATGCTGATAAAAGATTAACTCAATCTACCATTTTCTCTTTTTCCATCTCAGCTCAACTGGGTATTTTGCACATTTATAATAGGTTATTGCAGCAGCAGCAATCATTTTCCCATGGTGGGCCACTGCAACAAAATATATATAAGAGAAACACTGCAGACATAAAGTTGGTGTCTTGGTCATAGCTCAGTTCTCTCTCTGACACCGTCTGCCACTTTTAACTCGTCATATCACCAATAGTTTCAGCTTCAGCTGTGTCCGTTCTTGAGACTAGCCTACAGCTCTCACCTGACAACGGAGCAGAGAATCAGAGAGACTCACACTGCTGTGTTCTCTGTTTTCATCAAGTATCTAACTCCACAGTTAGTTTTGTGGTTTGGTCATTTTAAGACCAGATGTGGTTGTAAAGTTTACAGCCTGTCACTCTGTTGCTCCTGCAGTGCTCTGTGTGTGAACAGTGAGGCAGCTAAAAAAAAGTGTAATGACTTGTCGACTGATGCATCAAATAGTTGACGTTGACTGTGCAGCAATAGAACCTGACACAGTTTATCACCATACCTGTCAAACTTCCACTGGCACAAGGGAATTACAGACTACCACTACCAGGTCACCTGCCATTTAGCCAAAGATATGACCTGTTTTATATCAGGCACGATTATATTTTTTGTTCCGCTTCCTCATGTATCAGGTAAATGAGTGCAAAAACATACTGAATAAAAATCATGAGAGAGAATTGTAATCTCACTTCCAAGCAAAAAAAAATTGTGATTCTCACTGTTTTCCAGAATCATGCAGTCCTAGCTAATAGTGACCATTTCAGTAAAATGTTGACAGACATTATATTTGTTTTCCACCAGAATATCTGAGCACAATATCCACTTGCAGTGACCTCAGTATTATTAAACTGTTGGATAAACAGCACTTGGTTAAGATTAATAAAAGATCCTGGTCTGGTTTAATGCAGAAAAAGTTGACAGTGACTGAGACGCAACCTGTGTTTTTTACATTAAACCACAACCACCATCTTTCCCCAACCGTTTTTGTTGCCTAAACCACAGATGAGACAGTGGACGTGAATGTGAACCTGGTCTCTGGTGTGACAATCATACATGTTGTGTCTGACATCCACCCCAACCACCTCCTGATGACTCTGCAGCCATTACTTGAGTAGTGTTACTGGTTACTCAGTAACAGTAACACTACTCACTCCTGTTACTGTTAGTATTGCAATATATTCATAATGGCGTAACAGGAATGTGACAGGACTGAGTTTTTTGTATAACATCAGTAAATACTTGAAAAATAGCCACATGCCACCCAAGCTAATAGAATGAGGACATTGGGTACATTCTAGTGATTTACTAAAAAGTTGAATTTTTTAAATAAAAAATAGCATCTAAGAAAGAGTTTTGTTAGCAGGACAGTACATCGAGATTTCATTATGCAGAAAACAAGAGACATTACTTTTGGTCTTTCAGGAGATCCAGATGATGAATCTGTGTCACGTGACTTATGAATTATTCAAAAATTTTCAGAGGAGAGGATGTGTGGGACATAACTATGTGTAAAAACTAAAATGGGTATTTTAACTAAAGTATTCCAAATTTCTTATTGAAAAAAAAAATTACAACATAGAAGAGATATGAAGTATCAATGCAAAAAAAAAGAATTTCAATCATTTCATAATTAAATGTAGTGTTAGAGACCGCGGACAGGTAACTAGTGCTATTTTTTTCAGTGTCCTAGGAAGGTTTTATCAATGCTTTAAATTAAATATCTTAAATTTGCAATTGGACCTATGTGAAGGACAATGTAATAAAATGTATTTTACAATTCATTTTCATGTATATTTATACATATAATGTCCTGGGGACATTGGCATCCATTTTGTTGACAGGGTTACTTTGTTAACGCTGTGATGAAGTTAAATAAATTAATTAAAATCTGACAAAGACACAGTGAGTCATGGGCTTCTGCAGCCTCCAGGATCCTGGGGTAGTTGGTTAGTTGGTAGTTAATACCTGCTTGTTAATCCAGCTCTGGTTTTAGTGCTGAAACTGAAGCCTTGTCAAGCCTTTACTTGTACAGTCACTTAGTGACGCCAGTTGGGCTGACCTCACAATCACACACAGTTCCAGTCCTCCTTTCCTCTATCACTTCTTCTGTCACCCCACCTTCCCACCCTTGTGTCTCCTCATCATGTAACTGTAATGGCACACAGTGAAAGAATCCAGGAATGCCACTAAAGTATTTCCAGTGACAGAGCACTTTTAAAGTTATAGTGCACTGCAGCACTTAGATGAATACATGGAGCCAAAGAAAAAATGTAGCTTTTTGCTATGTGGAGGACTTTGAGTAATACATTTTACAGTAGCTTCGTGAGATTGGACTGGGTTTCCACATCCCTGACAGAATGTTGACGCAGGAGTTATGGTGC
Source organism: Lates japonicus (assembly GCA_033238685.1). Lineage (NCBI taxonomy): Eukaryota > Metazoa > Chordata > Actinopteri > Centropomidae > Lates > Lates japonicus. The sequence goes on from BRZM01000014.1 coordinate 186,059, forward strand.
AGCAGCATGTGTATTTTCCAGAGCAGGTCTTTGCCAGCTTTTATGGTCACATTAAAGTGGGTGGTGCGGGGCTGGAGGGGGAGGGGTCAGATTAGAGAGCTGACGAGCCCTTAGATAAACTGCTGAAAAATACAGAATAAACATTCAAAGAACCATACCAGTGGTTTTCCACAATTTAGCCATCTTACTGCAGTTCTCTGTATGCTCAACAATTCAGTTAACTATGTTATAAACAGTGCCTGCTGTATAGATTTGAATGTACACTGAATCAGGAAATTTTTATTATTCACACACCACACAAAAAATGAACGAAACTGTGTGTTTAAAAAATGAATAAAAGCCAATACTGTATATTGCTATTGTTATTTTTGAAACTAATCACTCAAATATCAATATTAGTATCTGTCTAAAGGTTTCATTAATAAAGAGGAACAAAGAGGAAACTGCCTCTCCCACAGTGAAAGACAGCTATTTGATTTGGCAACCAAATCAAAATGAGCCACACTGATAAAAGCTCTTTAAAAAGTATAAAGCATAAGTCATTTTGCCTGTATGTATTTCCTAAAATCTTTTTTCTTCATTGAAACAACTGAGTAATTCTGCTACATTGGTAAGATTTCTATTCATGTTTTCCATTCAAAACAACTTGTGTTGACCAGCCTCAGTATAGTACAGTATAGTCAGTTGCTGTACTCATTGAAGAAAAACACACGATTCTAAAAACATTTATCATATTACTTTGGCTCTCTGCTTGTTTTACAAACATGTGCCTTAAAGAACTAGAATATTACATGATGTGTGAAGATGGATATTTTTGCCGTGTGGATGATTTGAGTGGCAGGGGGAGGAGAGTGTAATCATACACCGGTATAGCTGAAGCTCCCTCCTCCTTCACCACAAAACAACCTGGAAGAGGTACAATCCACAAAAAGAAGTGGCTCCACAAACACGAACCCATGTGCTGACATGTACATTACATGACATTTTTATGTCTAATGCATCAGAATCAGCTTTGCGGTCTGTCCATCGAGATTTAATGAGAGGAACTGTTTGGTTACACATCAGTACTGTCAGAGCCCATTTTCAACATGCTGACGCAGACTGCAAAAACAACTCTCTTAACAAGCAGTGTCGTCTCATATTCAGCCTTCAACCATTGCTTCAGGACACTTCTAGAAATAACAGTCTATATATCTTGAAACAACCCAGAATAAGGCAGGCCACTGCTCTATAATTAAGGAAATGACACTCAACAGTAGGACATTTCTGAAGCAAGTTCATTTGAATTGGAAACTAGAATTTTCACTTGTTTCAAGGAAAATCATTTTTAATGATTCAATAATAACTTCCATATGGAGATGTCTTGTAGTGTAGTTTACACTGTCACAAATAAATGTGAATGAGATTCTGCAGATGAAAGTCCAGGACAAAAAAAAAAAATCCTTGCCGTAATAGTACAGTGAATGCTTATCATCAACAAACATGAGACAACCGAACACAACAATACAAACATACAGAACAAACATTCCAATATTTCTTTTTGTCAGACATTAAATGTCTGTGTCTGTCTTGATTGGTGGACTGTGACAACACCAGTCACAACAATGGAAATAAGTTTAGGACTAATAATTCTGTCTGTTTTGTTGTATTTTATAAATGTATTAATGTTGTCAATAAATCAAACCAAATATTAAAACTTAGACAAAAGTGGTACCCAAACATTACGATGCTCAATCAGAAAATTACACCAGATACTAGAATGCAAGTGAGAACACAAAGATTAGAAGAAATGAATTCCAAATTCAGAAGTACAGCAAATAACAATAATGTACAAAAGTTTAAAGCACAAACATTAACAGACATGTGTTTTAGTATGATTTCACAGAGATAAATTATGCCCTAATCCATCAGCAGGGAGTGACATCAAAATCCAGGCACCCAGGGAGTTTTGTTTAGTTTGTTTACTGATTTTGTATTTGATGCATTTTTGGATTTATTTGAGCACATTTCTCTTAATGTTTGTGTTTCAACACTTGTATGTGTTGTGGTAATTGCTGTACTTTAATATCCAGATCCAAATGCTGACTAAAATTTTCTGAACATTTTCCATTATTAAAGTTTGATTTGAAACATTATTCTTATGTGGAAAAGCAGTTCAGACTTTTCCGACCTCTCTGTGCTTTCACCTACAGAACTGTGACACTAACATTAAAAACAGGAGACAAATGTTGGAAAAGCGGGAAAAAACACTAGAAATGATTCAACAGCTAAAGATAGTACACACAGCCATTTACATATTGTTTTGTTCTCCCTGCCATTGGTAATTTTTTGGGGGGGGTTACACAAAAATCCAGGTTTTACTGAGTGCTACAGTTTGCTGTCTTTCAGTTTACTATTAAGTCTATTTATACAAATGACTGCAGGCTCAAATATTCATGTCAACACGCTTGTAAATAATGTGTATGTGTTTCAGAGAGGAAGCACGGTCAAACACACAATTTAGTATCTGTCGTAATAGTTTGGCACAAAGCCGACTCCCAGCTACACACACACGCACTGCCAGACAGGGAGATCCCAGCATTTTTGGGTGTGAGCCAGGCAGGAATACCACCAGGTCCCGTTTTCTACATTTCCTGAGCCACTGCCAAAACTACACGTAACATCTCCTCCTGCGCTCTGTGTCTCTCTGCCTCAGGTCTTTGTGTCATCTTTTTCTGTCACCACCAGGAATTTCCTTTTATGTTTTACAGTCTCATCTCTTTAGAATCTGCTGTATGTTGTAGCCTGCTGGATCATTAAAAGTTAAAATAGGTTTTACCAGCAGCCGGTCACCTTTCTTTGCACTAAATATTTAGGTCATGGTTACCTTTAATTCAGTTTAAGACAAAAAAAACTGAAGGCAATAGAAATGGTTTTTTGGTCATGGCTAACTCTCATGTTGTTCCTGAGGTCCACAGAAGTTATTTAGGAGCTACTGTAAACACAGACTGGTCCCTTTTGGTTCAGATCAGATTAAAACCTGTCCACCTCAGTGGGGCCTTTTTATATTTAGCCCACATCTTGTTCCTATTTCCAAAGATGCATTTACTGCCTTCAAATGTGGTTTTGTTTTGCAGCTTTGAGCATGCTTAGTATGCTGGCTCCACTCTGTCTGCCAAGCAGCCATAAGCATCCTTTTATTGTCCCATGACCATTACACTGAATGACTACATACAAATGACCCCCACAATAGCTGCACATCCTGAGGAATCCTCAGCCTATAGCCTGATTTTACACAGGGCATGCATGCACAGGAAACTAATCTTAAAGAAAGTAAAGAGAGTAAAGACTTTATGATGGCAGTCATAGGTGTATCATATATACATCCTCTGAACAAGGAAAACTTACATCACGTTTTTTGACAGCAAATGTCAAGCAAGCTGTCCAGTCAAATGACTATGAAGCTGATATGCATGCCTTATAAAAATAATAATTAAATAAATAAGCTGTTAATGAGTTGTAGATGTAAAGGGAAAATATAAATTAGATGGTGAATGTTCTCTCCACAGGCTCATCTCACCCTCCTCCACACATTACTCTCTCTATATTGAGGCTACTAGTTTCAGCCCGTATTTAAATTGCATTTCCATGCAATGGGATGCTTTAATGTGCAGCGCTAATGCAGTCACTAATGTACACATCACATTTAGGGAAGTCTGTAAATGATCCATCATAAATAAAAGATGACATGGTTCATCCACAATAGCTCAGAGAGTATAGATCTGCCTACTGTCAGCTGGAAATATACAGACAAGTGCATATCACTCAAATAACTTACTGTCATTAACTCGTCACTAAGAAAATAGAAGAGCTGTTAAGAACAAATGCCTTCAGTAAGTGTCCAGTATAATGAAACATGTTTCTAAATACATTAAGATATAAGGAGCCCTTTATAACGGCTTAATTATTGGTTAGCAAGTCATTTACTGAAGCTTTCTATCCCTTATCAGTCATTAATAAGAACACCTTTTGGTCACCAGGCTGTAAACAAAATCCCTTGACTGATCGGACCATTTGACCGCTTACCTTCTGGGAAAGGGCTTGAAGTGTTTATTTACGGACCTGTTACTGTATCATTAGCAAAATGAGAAGACAAACGCAAGCTAAAGCCTTTTTTTTAACAACCTGGCAATGTGAAATGCGTTCTTATTAATCACTGAGTACATCTGTTTTCTAGTTGGTATAACTGAGTTATAAAGCTGGGGTTTTGATCCAGCTCTATCCCTGAAGCTAAGCTGTGGTATCATCCGGACTGACAAGGGGAATGTTCACCACATGGCAGCTTAAAAGTTGTTGCAGCTAATGAACACTTTGTTAATTCTGCCTTATTAGAAAGCCGCAGCCTCAGCCCAGCGTGGTATGGGCAAGTGTTCAGTAAGTCGGCGCTGTCTCACCTGTTTGAACTGCTCCTCATAGGTCCACTCGTGGTGCTGGGACTGAGGTTGCGCCGATGGAGACTCTGAACGACGGGCCGGGGCGAAGGCCGCCGGGACTCTGGCCATGAGATGCATCGGGGCGCCCTTCGGAGACAGACAAGCTCCCTGGACCGAGGATTGTCGGTGCTGGTAGTGTTTCACCTCAACGTCGTCCTCGTCCTCCTCCTCTTCATTCAGGATCTCCTGCTGCTCCGTGTAATCTCCCTCCTCGTTCCGCTCCTTATCGCTGTTCCCATCGTCGTCGACTCTGCGGACCTCCATGTGAGGGAGCGTCAACCCCGGAGAGGAGCTGGCAACTCCGGCAGCGAGGGCGCCACGCATCGCCGCCTGGTAGTGGCGGAAAGCCAGAGCTTGTTGGTGTATCTGGGACTCCACCATGGACCGCAGGTCTTTCTCTTTCTCCGCCTGCCGGAGCTTCTCCTCCAGAGCCAGCCGCGCTGCCTGTTGCCGCTGCAGGTTCTCCATGACCGCCTCGAGCTTCATCCCACCGCTGCCGGTCTGGTGGGATAGGGTGCCGAGGAACGGGCTGTTGGAAGAGGCGGAGGGAGCCTGGAGGGGAAGGCTGCCGGCGGACGAGAAAGATCCTTGCTGCGATGGGACGAGAGGATGGTCGGGTAATGATTATAAGGGGCACTTTAAAATGAAAACACATCCTCTACCAATTAGCCTCATTACACACTGAGTTACTCGTGATATCTGGTTATATCGGTTAAAAAAAAAAGATAACCTGTCAAATAATTCGTATTACTACACAAGCGAACGTGAAAACAAACAAAAAAAACTTGCACTAAGTGGTTAAAACACTTCAAAACTCTGAGTGTGTGACATCGGGCTATTAGAAAAAAGTTAACTTAGGTGCATTAGAAAAAAGAAGACAAAATCAACTGTCGAGTAGTTAAGTCTAATAATCCAATAGAAACAGGCTAAAGCCTGGACGCTTACCAAAGCAGATTTAGTTGCTATACTTGTGTTATCAACCATGCTTCTCTCCGTCAGACGCGCGGAAATGTTATCTAACAAATCACAGGAGTCTTCTTTCAGTCCTGGCAACGGTCCGCATTCAACATCCATATATGAAGTCTCGATAGGTGGCTGAGTAAATACTTGGATTGTGTTTGGTGTTGAATGGTAGAGCCCCGAGCTGCTTTTGGCAACAAGTGGCAACTGTAGTGAGAATGACCTCTGGAGGCAGAGATCAGCCCTCCTGTTCCATCTGCTAACAACACGTCAATACTAAGAAATACAGCAGGTCTGTGGAGGCCGGCAGGGAGACACGCAGCCACTGACTGTACACCGAGACACCGCTGCTCATCTGCTCATCCACGGCTCTGATGGAGCTGGTGAGACTTCACTCCTTGTTCCGTCAGCAATTTCCAATAATTCACTGAATGGAATTAATTAATCCACAAACGATTTTTGTAGTGTTTGAATGCGGTTACCTTAAAACACGGAAAACCAAAAATGACTTTTTTCTAACTTTTGTTAAAGTACATCTCAATTTCAGGACAATAGACAAACAAATAATAAGATTAACTTATTAATGTAGATTTTTAATATATTATATTTTATTTCTTTGCTTTTCTTTGCATTTTACAGAGGATTGATGTTCTTTGCCATCTGTGTATTCACATGATTTTTATGCTCTATAGTCCACCTCTCTGCAAATCAAGGAACTTTATCGCACTAATTTAAAAATCATATAAAGCAGTCCTGCTAATGGATTTACAACATTGACTGCAATGCAACCACAGATATAGGAGATATAGCTCTGTTAAAAACTGTGTGTTGAAAATTCAGTGATGCCTGACAAATTTCTACTGTGATACAGGCCAGCTCTAATGGGAGATCTCACCTGTATCTTCACATATATGTTCCTTAGTATTATCTTGACCTGGGAGGGCACAGACACACAACCCCTCATGTTCCATTTCATGTACAGATGGGGAGAAAAAGGACACCTGTCCTCCACTGACTGTCACACACTGTTGCTGTGCAGCTCTTCAGCCCTGAGATTACACCTACAGCAGCAACTTTCACTGCTGTCTGCTCCACCCTAAAACACCTAACATAGTTGTTGTCCATCTGCTCAGCTCCTTAAAATGGAAGCCAGGCATTAACATTCTAAAACAAAAAGTGCATTTTGGAAAAGTCTTGTATTTGGCCTTTCTAGCGATATTCTTATAGTAGTATAAAGTAATTGCTTTTCTATGCTTTTATTCAGAGGCAAAGCAGTTACTTTAAATCATATATTCACTTAGTAAAATGCTGTTTTAAATGAAGCACCACAGCTGCACTGCAGTGTAAACATAATTTCTGAACCCTGCAATTGACCACCATTTACCGCAGTGACCCTACAATTAAGGCTTACTGTGATGTAGCATATATCATTTGGCTGAAGCAAATCAATTATCATCAGCAGGGTCAGCACTGGTTTGGCAATCTATGCTAAAAGAAAGAAGGAAAGAAAGAGTAAAAGAAAGAATTTAAAGTAATTCACAGCAGAACTCAGTTGAGGAATCTGTTTGAGCTTCATTTTACAGTAGTTTTCCAAAATTAACTTCAAGTGTGCCATATGCCCACTGCCATATTTACCCTTTTTATCCAGTTAGTTCACCTATTATTTGCAAGGTAAATGTGTGTATTGAATGTTTTAGTGAAGCATAAGACCAATTTCTGCAAACATGTAAGTGATAACCACCACTAGGAAAGAATAAACACACATACAAGCGATCTATTTTACTCACTGATTTGTCAGTGATGCTGTAGTTACAGCACCTCTCTTTTCTTTGAGTACACCTTACCAAACGGTTGTCTTTCAGTACTTCGCTTCAGTTCTCTTTCAGTCTCAGAAAACAAATTTTCAGTCCTCTTTCCTCAGTGCAGAATCACCTCAGTTCTGGGTAAGAAACTAGAAGCAGGTAAATCTGTAACCTGATCTCACAAGTAACCTGAGGATTGCTATCTTTTGTGAACTGTTTTTATGTATGTGTGCTTTACAGATAAAGGGAACTCTGCTGAACTGACATAAGTATTGCCACATTTCTTTTCTTTTCTTCTCATCACGCTGTGCAGCCAGGAAAGTGTCCATGGTGGAGCACAATTAAAGTCATTAATTGCTGTGACATATTATGTAAAGATCCATCAAAGAGGACCTTCTTCCACATTGAACTACCACAGTGCAGCCTCGGTCAACCTGAGGAGGGAACTGTTTACAGAGCCAAGAGGCAGTGTTAGAAATAAGATGCATCTCACTGGAGAAGACTTGACTAAATAATCAGAGTTTAAGAGGATTCTCAAGAATTATTTGACTCTGAAAGCATCACACATTCTGTACATAGTACAGAGAGGTATGTATATGAATGTGTTTTAAATTACTCTATACAGTAGCCCTGGAGTCTAACTGTAGAACAGTGTACTGTAGAACAGCACTCCCTAGTGGCTGAACAGAAGACTTTATTAGAGCAGCTGTCTCCTAAGCTGATAGTTCAGCCTGAGGTACTACATGCAGGGTCTCACTTCACACACACACACACACACACACAATTTGTTGTTTTTATCCACATTTTCGTTCTCTCTCATCATTTCTTCTTTTACACTTTATTACAGTAATGCTCAGAACAAATGTTGTGTTTAATGTAATCAATGAGGACATCATCTCTTGGAAGTCTTAATTTATCTGCAGTGAGTAAGAGTTGGTGGAGGTAGAGTTACTGGCATGGGGTGGCTCTTTAAGAGCATCACTGTGTTTCCATGGACGGTTGTTGTGATTATTGTATGTGTATGCATGACTGCTGTGACCTCACTTACCATTCTGTACAAATGTACCTCCTCTCATGCATTTAAATACACCTGGAAGTAATAGTTTGCATTATATGAAGCATGTGTAGACATTTCACGTTGTCACTCACACTGTGGTGTTGTTTGTCACCCCATACACCTAAGTCTATGGTCCATTTCCATCATGCATACACCACCTCAGTATGATAATAGATAAGCGAAATAGAATTTAATCCAACACATGGTTTTATTGAGGCAGGGGAGAAAGGAGGAGGTAGACAAGGGGGAAAAAAAGCAGAGCAGATGTGGAGGTCAATAATGATCGGTGATATTGACCAGCTCTTGGAAATGGAAACATAAAAAACACTGAGCCAGTGGATGGGATAGACAGAAGGGACAAGTCCACCAAACTTTGTGTCTGCTCTAGATAACAAATTAGGAAATAACAATTTATTTTTTTGATTGCAAAATGTTTTATCATACAAACTGTCATGAAATGACATGACTGAAATAATAGTGATTAAAAAAAAAACATATTGCATTAGATGCCAGTTTTCTTCTCTGTCTTTGTTGACACATTAAAAAGGAATGTATATTGGGTCATACTGCATCCCTGCCCACAAGACAAACAAAATGGAGACCCAATCATATAAAAACTGCTCTATAGCATTTCTCAAGGTCAAAACCTTTAAATTTGAAATCAAACACCACTGATTACAGATGAGCTCCTATTGATAATCGTAATTATTTAGAGATGTTAATAAACTGTGTAAAACTTTATAATGCAACTTACTCTAATATGTATCCCACAGCTCCTTTGGATTTGGGACTTTTTCATTCAGTATGACATGGTGTTTTGGTGTATGTGTTGAGGGGATACATATTAAATCATAATCAAACTTTATTGCTAAGTAAGTTTGCACATACAAGGAATTTGTCTTGGTATATTGGTGCTAAAAACAGTGATAGTAAACTAAGAGAGATAAAAAAAAAAATAGAGGTAAGAGTAAAGAGTAAGGAGCAAAAAGCAAATTCTAGATTTACAAGGATATTAAAGTGGTTCATTTCACTCTGTTGGAGCATAGATTACAGATGAAATAATGCCATATGATCTATATGTGTCCTATTTTCATTGTCTCAGTAGTTTTCAGACACCTCATTGCTCACCTGAACCTGCTGCCTCCTCATTCTCGAAGGCCATCCATGTTTTTAATCTCTTCATAAAGTTGGGAGCTATTGGTGAATTGAGGAGCTCTTGAGACAAATTCTCAGGGAGTTCCAGATGAAGGGTTATCGATCGACCCTGTATGCCTTGAGCCATGGAGAGGCTGACCCCTCCATCCTGTCAATGATTAACCTCCAGGGATTTTCGACCAAATCGCCAGGTGCAATCAATTGCTTCACAACTGTCACACACTGACCACTTCCACTAATGATGACAAGCTAATTAGTTGCTTCTCACTGCTAGGGCATCAACTCTTCAATAATTTATTTAGCCTTTTTTTTCTGAGAAGTATAATGACTGTGTCCTGTGGTTCAGAAGGAATCGTCTGGCATCCTCTGGTCATGTCTACCTGTCACCTAGCTATTGTTTCTGCTCCTCTGCCTTTACTCCACCAAATGATTGGACTCAATCTGAATTCAATTTGAATTTATCCAGGATTTACAAGGATTTCAAAATGTCCTCAAAGTCGTAACAGATCAGTGCTCAAATGCATTTTATCCTGGTCCATCAGTGATAGTTCACCTGTTAATCTCATTACTGCTCCCCCACCTGCTTCTCCACTCAAACACAATACACAACCCTGACTAACACTGAAGCAAGCACACCAAACAATATATTTTCCATTCATGCCAGACTCTTGTAAAATGATAAGTTTCCTTAACAAAAGGAACCAATCATTGATCAAATACACTTATGTGAAAGTAATGTGAAAGAAAGAAAAAATGTTGATTCAAGGTCCACATAGAAGTGTTTTCAAAGTCACTTCACATTTGAAAACTTCATGAAAAATTCTATTATATTTAAATTCTGATAGAGAAAAGCTGTAAGAAATTAAACCAGACAAAAGACTGTAGCATTTTGTCTGGTTTGTGATTGATTTTCATTTCAGGTGCTGCAAATTCTTCCAACAGAATTCTGAGAGAATAAGTAAAATAAAACACTATATGAACATCATTGCTTTTGCATTTTAAGAGAATGTTAAAGAGTTCCATATGATTGTTGATTGATTACAAGTATGCTGGAAAGGAAACAGGCACATGTGGAACATCACCCATTGACTCTATCCATCTTACCTCTTGAGTAAGGCTGTGTTCTTTTCTGTCTCTCAAATAAAAACTTATTCTTTTAAGCTCATGCTTGAGTGACATTTCAAATATTAATTTTCTTACAGCTGCAGCTCCTTATTTTCATTTGAAACTTAAAATTGTGAAGACAAAATAATAAGTAGAAAATAATGCAAAACATTGTAGTTTCAAGCTCATAAATATTACTGTAATACTTTCTATTGTAGACGTGTAGATGTGCTGCTGTCCTGCCAACTGATGTTGTCACAGTATGTCAGTAGGAGGGGGGGTGGTCCTGGTCTTTGACTGCCCTCCAGTGGCTCCCAGTGTTCTGTGGCCTACAGAGCATCCCCTGTTGCAACCTTCCACTTTGTGAAATGTGTACACATTTTTCAACAACGCACTTCTACCTGGCCCCAGATTTGTGTTGTCATTTCATAAACATGTTTTTCTCTGGTTAGTTGCATCTCTTTGAGTCTTCTAATTTAAATTATAAACAGAGCAAAAAACATGATTTACTACAGTATTATAACACAATGCAGACTGAGGGCTGTGAGTCCACTGAGGCTGATTCTGTGCCTCTCAGATCAGGGGAGTATTTTAACCATCTTACCTAACAGACAGGAGAGTGGATTAAATTCCATTAGATATGGGCAGAATCAATGATCAGATAAAAAAAGACATGATAGTAGATAGACGTCCGCATTGTCTGATTTTAGTTTAATGTGAAGAACTTTCCTGGATTCTTTTGCTGTCATATGCAGTTCCTACCCAATCAAGACTTTATATTTTGCTACCTGAAAATGCAGCTGTATGTGCAGTGAAAACGACAAGTTGTCAGCATCTCTGCCTTACTCATATTTCTCACAAATCATTGAACAAATCATCACAATTTATATCACTAAGACTGTTTTGTTACTGAATCAAAACTGTTAATAAAGCAAAATAAAACACAACAACAGCAAAGTAATCCTCATTGTTTTTTGTTTTTTACATTTAGATTTATTTGGTGGTATTTGTTCCTTAAATTATGTTTTTGTGGTAAAATATGACTCACAGATATATACACATGTATTCCCACAACTTTATTAAATATCAAACAGAATATAATTGCTGCAACAATCTGTTAAAAATGACTATTTAACTTGTCTACCATTTTTCTTTACATACTGTACAAAGCCTATATGTAACTTTCAGACCTGGTATCAAAATATGATCTTGTCTGACTGCAGGAACAGTTTCATCATGTATTATGTAATAGTGTTGCTACTTGAGATGCTACTTGGGGCAGGAATATGGATTTCCTCCAAATATAACAAAGTACACATAAATGAATCCTGAAAAGTGTAAAAACTGAGAGTCACCAGTTCTAGCAGTCAAAGTTTAGGGATAATAAACACAGCATTTGTGGTTCACCTTCTTAATATTGTTTTATAGCCTCTTTTCTGGCAGTGCTATATGAATGGCCAAGAAGTCACCAAAACCACCAGAATTTCAGGGAAACTTATTCTGTACTATAGAAATACTGTACCAAAGTGTTGTTCAAGGGAAAAGTTTTCCTCTGATGGCATTGCTAAAGCAAAATCAGAAGCCACTAAAAATGATCAGGGCCATAAATATTCATACCATACTATTGAAATCACTACTTTAATTGTCATTACTATTATTATCACTACTGTATTACTGATACCACTTTTTTCCACATTTTTACTTGGAATCTGCGTTATGCTATGTTCTCCTGTCCCTGTTATCTACCGCCCTCCCTTCTCAACCCAACCAGTCGAGGCAGATGGCCGCCCACCCTGAGTCTGGTTCTGCTCAAGGTTTCTGCCTCTTAGAAGGAAGTTTTTCCTCTCCACTGTCTCCTAGTGCTGCTCATGGTGGGAACTGTTGGGTCTCCATCTGTAATTATAATAATCTAAAAAGTAAAGAGTAGACCTGCTCTATATGAAAGGTGCCTTGAGATGACTTTTGTTGTGATTCAGTGATATATAAATACAATACAATTGAATTGAATTGAATATCTTGCTCTGGATCAAAGTGTTGGACAGATGGACAGCCCAAATAACAAACATCACCATTCTTCAATGGTTCAGTGTAGGCTTTAATGTGGTGACAAAATTGCTTGGTACACATACTTGTGTGTATCAGGGTCAAGAGGTCAGAGGTCACTTATTGTTTGGCAATTCCAGTTTATTACAACCTGGGTCTTATTTTCATAGTAGATGATGATAAAGATGTCAAACAAATTTTAAACAAGCCAATAGTTGATTCTCAAATAATATACAGATCATGTTACTTTGACACGTACCATCCATCTAAACAATGTTGCAGGCCAAGCACACCCTCTCATGGCAACAGCACTTCCCACTGGCAGGGGCCTCCCCCAGCAGGATGCTCAGAAATGTCTCAAGGAACACGACAAAGGACCCAAGGTGTCAACCTGGCCCCCAAACTCTACAGATCGCAATCTGATCCAGTATCTTTGGGACCTGCCTAATATTGTATAGGTCCCCCTTTTGGTGCCAAAACAGCTCTGACCCACTGGGGCATGGACACGGGACCTCTGGGGGCATCCTGTGGTGTCTGGCACTGGGATCAGCAGCAGATCCTTGGGTCCTGTGGGTTGTGGGATGGGGCCTCTATGGATCTGATCTGTTCCAACCCATCCCAGGGATACTGGATTCGATTGGGATCTGGGGTCAACACTCTTTGTCATGTTCCTAGAGATAGAGATATTTCTGAGCAGTTTTTGTGGTGTGGTGGAAGCACTGGTTAATGATACATGGCAAACTGATAAATGATAAGGCAAAAATGTGATCTATATTTTTTACTCTGTACAGGATCTCAGACACAGTCATGACAGGTACATGACAGTGTCTATGGTATATAAACAAGATAAAGTAATAAGTAATTCAGAGTCTAGAGGTCAGTAGAGAAGGAAACAGAATCAAAATCAAAATCAGCATGGTTCCATACCTCTAACTTTCTCAAGGACTGAATCAAAATGGAAATTTAGTCTGTTGTCGGGCTAAGCAGGAAGACCAATTTACAATAACAGCTCAACAGCGATAAGGACATCTAAATGCACAGCACAGCACTCAGATGTTTGCATAGATTTAAAATTTCTGCAGGAACCTTGTGATGCTAATATGACAGCATGGATCAAACCCCTATGGAAGGTTCCCAGCACCTTACTGAATCCATGCCTTGAAAAGATAGCGATCAATATCTATAAGTTCCTAAATTGTGACATAAGTCTGAAGCTGGACTCAAATCCTTTGTCACAGTGGAAATAACACAAACGAAAGCTTGAGTGAATTCTAATGGAAAAAATAATCTACACAACTTAAGTTATATCTGAAATGAGATATGTGAGAAACAACACCTGATACTTAAACAGACATATAAAGAACAGACATTAAACAAGAATGCAATAGTGGAAGCCCAAATCCAAGGATTATTATTATAAAGGTTTATTAAGCCTACAAGACCTTCTCTAAATGAAAATCCAATCTTTTCTGACAATTACAGGCTACGAAGACAGTGCAGGGGCATGGCTTAACCTTTGTTTGCAAAAGCAAGGTGTGTTGCCTATTCTTTATGTTTTTGGGGTGTCACTGTGTGGCAACATGGCAGCAGACAAATGCAGTTTCTCAGTTCTGAGTCTTTAAGTCCAAATATCCTTAGCCATTAGCTCACTGAGCTAAAAAGTTGATTACCTGATTTTCAAGTCAGTTTTACCTTTCCTTCCTTGGGGTGGAGTCAGCTATTAAACATTCAATTCAATCATTCAAGAAAGAAAGAAAATTATGTTTACCTTACAGGATAAACATGGCAATATTCTATATTTTTCTGAGCAGGGAAGTCATAAAGAAATGAGAGATGAATGAACATATTGTTTTTGGTCTCATGGGATTTGTTGACAAAGTATAGTACATTGCAGCTATATGATTTAATACAAAGTCGTCCTTAAACTAAAGTGCTCAACTTTCTGTACCTGATTGATTTTTGAAGTCTTCACTGACTTCTCTGACTTCACCTCTGGGCACTCATTTACAGACAGGTGAGATTTTAAGAGACACTCTACTGATTTTACATGTCAAAGACAATTTGATTGTCACTGGAAGCACTACTTAGCCTCCAAAAACAGAAGATTTTCTGGAGGGAACTTAAAAAAACAAACAAAAACCCCTTGACCTTTAAAGGTATCCTGTGGAGTTTGCTATGGAGTGATTTTTTTTATAGTTGATTCTCCCTTTTGTTTGTTCTCATTCAAGCTATTGAGGGTGCACATGCATATGCACATACGTGTGTGACGCAATACCAGTGGCGGGCCATGCCTTTCACACCTAAGCCTTTGCTGGTGTCCTACCTGAATTAACCCACCTCTTAATACTGTCATTATGGTGTCACAGCTATAGAAACCATCAACAATATGTCAATAATGCCATTACTAAAGCAATGCTATAAAGACCCAGTTAACACAATGATCTCCAAACACTGCAGCCACAGCTGCTCCACACACATCATCTCCAGCAGAAGCATCAATATTAACTCATAAAATGACAAAGACGTAAACAATAAAATATACTGTAGGTAAAATGCATTTTACTCACTGAAACTACTGATTATTTGTAGACAAATAAAAAACCTGCTTCTGTTGAGTGGACATTCTTAGCCCTAAAGTGAATTCAAACTTATGTGAGAAATACGACTGGGCAGGCTTGACTTTCAGGATTAGTCTCCATAGCGATAGAAAAGGACTTATTGTTGGAACTGAGACTCACAGATAACCTCTACAACAGAGTCACTGAACTCCTCCTACTCCTTCAGCCGTTGTGGGTTGAAAAAACAGCTATCAAATCTATACTAATTTGTTTTAGCTTGTGCTAGTAGCTATAGATGTGGTTTGCTAGCTCTGACCAGCACAGCTTCAAATAAAAGTGAGTAACACATATTATAAACACATATTTATATGATATTTTGTGCATAGTGTCAGCAGGCCTTCACACCTGATTGTGATTGTGTAACTGAATGTCATGAGAATGAGGTGTGACTGTTGTGAGAAGAGAATGGATAATGTTATCAGGAGAAGAAGTCACTGTCAACCCCCTGTATGCAATACAGTTCCATTAAGCCTACTGTGATCAAAGAAATGTTAAGAATTACAGCAAATATAGTGAAATTACTGGACTGGGAAGTAAATAAAGACAGCAGTACACTGAGGTGGAGGTCCTGGCTGCAACATAAGCATTGCTCTACAAGTTTGTAAATTGTCTTAATGGATTGTTCACAGTCATTCTTCTGAAAGCCACCCAGCCCCACTCTGAAAAACTTCCAAACATTTATGCTGAAAGGCTTCCCGCCAGTCTCAGTTCTCAATCTCATTGAAATACTCTGAGAAGCCTGAGTATGGAGTGATGTCACCAGGATCTGGAGAACAAAACAACACAGATATTATAGTTCTACGCATTAAACAATACAGTATTGTATAGTATAGTATAACACTGATAAAGCCTGCCTTTAAAAAGAATTAGAATTTTGCTGTTGTGTAACAACATTAGTTTGATGAAGAGGTGACAATAAGACACAAGTAGAGACACAACAACAGCTGTTCAGAGTCAAATAGGTATGATTTTTAGACTATACCTTCACACGGTCCCCTTTTAAAAGAGATGTCATCAATAGCGATATCACTTCGTAGTGATGGGCCTCGGATGGCTTCAAAAATTATCTACGGGAAACACCAATTATGTGATTATGTTAACCATAAACTGTGAAATGTGTGATGTCAGAACAGTGAGTGGGACAAATGTACAATGAACCCGATTTATTTTAACCTAAATTTGTATTCAAATGTTCATTCAAATGTTGACAATATGAATCTCTAAATGTCTGTTTTACGTTATATAGTTATGTTTGCTATGTATGGTGGTAAATTCAAACAGGCCATCATTTGTATGATATATATTTGATGCACCTGAGAGTACAAGAGCCAGTTGTTCCAACAAGCAGTTTAAAGCAATGTAATGATCAAAGAATGCCTCTAACACAAAGAGAAAACAGCTCCAGTGTTTGAGCAGATGCTGAATAGCTGGTGCAGAAAAAAGATGTGGGCACATTTTTGCTTCAGTGCAACATAAATACTGCTGGAAAATGGTTTGTTACTGAACTTGAAACACCACACTATGAGTTCATGGCCAAGAAAAGAATTTGTACATGGGACCAGGACATGTTTCAGACAGCAGTGTTCATTTCAATCCATACCATTCAATGAGTCAATCAGGTTAAGGTCTGGACTTTGACTGGGCCACGTAAACACCTTGACTCTTTTCTTTTTCAGCCATTCTGTTACAGATTTGCAGGTGTGTTTGGGATCATTGTCCTGTTGCATGACCCAATTTCAGCCAAGATTAAACTGTCAGACAGATGGCCTCACATTTGACTGTGTGTGGTGCATTATGGCCAAACATTTCCACTTTGATCTCGTCTGTCCAAAGGACTCTGCTCCAGAAGTCTTGTAGTTTGTTCAGATGCAGCTTTGCAAAAACCTAAGCTGTGCTGCCATGTTCTTTTTAGAGAGAAGAGGCTTTCTCCTGGAAACCCTTCCAAACAAGCCATACTTGTTCAGTGCTCTTCTAATTGTACTGTCATGTACTTTAACATTTAACGTGCTAACTGAGACCTGTAGAGTCGGAAATGTAGCTCTTGGGTTTTTTGCAGTTTCTCCGAGCATTGCATGGCCTGACCTTGGGGTGAATTTGCTGGGACGTCCTGGGAAGATTGGCAACTGTTGTGAATGTTTACCACTTGTGAATAATCTTTCTCTGTGGAATGAGAATTAAGATTGTTTGGAAATGGCCTCATAACCTTTCCCAGATTGATGGGCACAACAACTGCTTCTCTAAGATCACTGCTGATGTTGTTCCTCCTAGGCATTGTGCTAACACACACCTGAATGCTCCAGACCAGCAAACTGCCAAAACTCCTGCTTTTCTAGAGGTAGACACACTTGCTGATGATCAATTAATCAAGTGCCTTGATTAGCACCACAGTAAGGGTGTACTTCATTTTTCACACATTAACTCTGCATTTTGGCCTTGTTTTTGTTAAATAAATAATGTTATGGTGTAATGTTGTTTAAGACCTGCTAAGGATTATTATTATGTCCTTATAAGTAAAACCATAATGTTCAAAAAGTGTGTTCTTTCTATTTCTTTTTTGTTATCTTTTGTGGGTATCACCATTCTAATTACTAAAGGTTACTTTACTTTGGGTTTTATTACTGAAGATACAAACTGTAGAGATATACAAATTCCCTTGCAAAAAAGGGTCCATAATGAACTTGCATAGCAGATAGTTTTTGTACTGTAAGAACAGCGCTGCTAATTAAAGCTTGTTGTACCACATTACCTGCATAAGCTTGATTAATTTAATGAATGAATAAAATACAATAGAGACAAAGGAAGCTACTAGGTGTTACTTGGTATCTATCAGTGTTAGGGGCCAGTCTGTGACTCCTATAATTTACATACCTGATGTCGGGCATCACAGTGGTAGTCAACCATCGCCCTCATCCAGCTGATGCTTTGCTCACCACGCCTTCTCCACAGCAGCACGCCCCGCTCTCTGCTGCCGTGTTGCAGGAGCACGCTCAGTATGCCAGTGCCAGAACCATACATGTGGTAGTAGAATATCAGACACTGAGGGTATGAGGAGCCTCGCAGATCAGAGGTCAGCAGGCGAGCTTTGTGACCAGGACGCATGAGTGACGCCTCGATGTACATGAAGTAACCTAGAGGAAGTACACTGTGCATAAAACCATGACTAGCACACTTCAAAGTATGGAACTTTAATAATTCCAGTGGAGACTCGCTGCAGCTGTAAAAATCCAGCACACAAAGAAAAAAGTGCACTAACATCCATTGTGTAACAACACAAAAACACTTCACATCACATCACACACAAAGTTCCATCCACCCATCATGTGAGGCTATGTGCTCTGAATGAATGAATAAAGTGAATGAAAAACGACTCACCCACCCCTGTGGTGTGGTCTCCTCTGGGTCCTGTATAGGAGGTGGGGGTGTATCCTCTGACTCGCAGCCAGTCGGCCTTGTCTCCTTTCTTATCCTGGATATAGCCACAGACTCCACTTTCAAAGTTACATTGACCTGGGAGGGAGCCTGTACAACCAACAAACACAGTCAGTGCATAAGTTGAACACTCAAGGCTAGATTTTAATCGTGTGCTGTTGTGTGTATATAGATTCTATTTAAAAGTGACATTGTAAATTTTTGTAATTTTGTAATTCTTGTATCTTTATTTTGTAATCTCTTGTATTATATTGTATACGTCTTGTATATTGTGTACATTTTTCATATTTCTATTTGTATTTAAATCTCTTCTATAGTGCATAGTCTGTCTTCGTGGAGCACCCACAATTTCATTGTACTTAACTGTACAATGACAATAAAGCCTATTCTATTCTATTCTACTCTATGCTGAATAGCACTTGTGGTATACTTCTTTAATTTATCTCCTAGCACTTCAAGGTCTCCTACTGCACTGAAGCTTCAGTGTTGTCTCTCACTTGTAAATCACTTAGGATAAAAGTGTCTGCTAAATGATTAAAGGTCCAGTGTGTAATATTTTGGGAGATCTATTGGCAGATATGTGATATAATATACAAAAATATGTATTTATCAGTGTGTAATCACCTAAAACTAATCACTGTTGTGTTTTTGTTTGCAATTTATATCTACATGGGGTGTAGGTCCTCTTCCAACGAGTCCATCATGTTGCACCGTAGCCATGTAGCCCCAAACAGACAAACCAAACCACCAGGGGCTCTACATAGGGCGTTTTTACATTTACACCACAATCTGTCACAGCCTGTTACATGTCAGCTGTTACCTATAGTTTTACAGACTAACAGCTAAATCCATCTATCTGTTATCTATACTGCTTATCCTTAAGGGGGAGCTGGAGCCTATCCCAGCTGTCATTGGGCAAGAGGCGGGATACACCCTAGACAGATCACCAGTTCATTGCAGGGCCAACATATAAAGACAAATAACCATTCACACTCTCATTCACTATAGGCAGTTCCAAGTCACCAGTTAACCTGCATGTCTTTGGACTGTGGGAGGAAGCCAGGGTAGTGAGAGAGAACCCACACAGGCACAGGGAGAACTTGCAAACTCTGGGCAAACAGCGTAACAGTCACCCTACGGTTACTAGGGTGACATGCAGACACATGCAGACACCAGAAACAGGCTGACAGATGACAACAAAAAGCAACAGACTCTCACACTGAGCTAAAACGAGTGCACATAAATCAGCTAAATAACGCAGATAAAATCATTTGTTTTCTTGACAGAGTAGCCTTAGTTGATGCGGTAGTTGACACCATGTTATCACCGGCCACTGTAGATTCTCCAACAGGCTTGGAGAGAGTGAATTCAGGGCAAAGGTGTTCAGTGTGCTGCAATCTGTGTTCTCTTTAAATGCGAATGTAAATATAAATATGGTCATAATCTCCCCTCTGTTCCTGAGTTAGTATATGAGGCGTTAACTAATTGCCAAAAAAGTGTTTTTGCAGAACATTATGATGTCAGAGTGAAGTTGACCTTTGACCATTAGGATAAAATGATAAAGTGATGACATTTTATATCCAATTAGACCTTTGCATGAAATACAATGTTAGCTTTTAGCAAATAGGCTAATATAATGCTATGCTTATGCTAATATTGTCCAAATGGTTATCCAAACGTGCACGTACAAACTGTTGATTAGCATTAAGGTGAAAGGGTTACAGAGTCAGCTGCTGATGAGGAGCTGCACATGTCCAACAACTCTTCAGCAAAGTAATCAATCTTACTGTGACCTGCTGCTACATTTAAAACTACTGACTGTATGCAGCATAAAATCAGATGGAGGTTTTAATTATTATTAACTGACTTCTTCATTAAAGCAACCTGAGTTTGTTTGGCTGTGCCCTAAACAGACATAGCAGCTGCTCATCTGTAATATTTCTGAAAAAGTAGCTTCTCAACCAGTGTTTGCTTTAACAGTAAACCACACTTGCTGTTACCAAATCAACCTGAACTGAAATCTCTGGGACTACAAGTTCATAGAGGCTCCTGGTTTATTTCAGATATTAACAGCGGCTGTGACCAAAATATGAACAAGTAACAGTTCTCTTTAGTGGAGATTAACTGTGGCAAAGTAAATGTAAATGTAAAAAAAAAAAACACTATGATATTGCTTCTTCTCTGAACAGGATGATTCCATAGAGCTGTCGCCCACCAATCAGAAGGTTGGTGGGTCGATACCCGGCTCCTCTAGTCCGCGTGCCGAAGTATCCTTGGACAAGATACTGAACCCTAATTTGCCCCTGATGTGTATAAATGTGTTAGGAAGCACTTTGTGTGTATAGAACAAGTGCTGTATGGATGTGTGTATGAATGGGTGAATGTGACCTGTAGTGTGAAGCGCTTTGAGTGGTCGAAAGGACTAGAAATATAAGTATATAAGTGCAGTCCATTTAACAATAGCCATCGTCTATGTCTTAGTGAGTCTTTTACCTGCTGTGATTTGACAGTCCCCCACACTGACAGTGATGTCATCGATGGCTACCAGACCACATTCCCAGAAATTCTTACAAATGCTGACAAACACTACCTGGGAAATAGAGCAGAATACTGAATACTGCTTTTTAACCATGTATCTGTTATCATTCTAGACAATTCATTATTCCATCTATTCATCTCTCATCCAGCTAATGCTTCATACCTTGGTAAGCATGGGCTTCATGTAGGTGATCTCCACTTGAGTCCATATAGCCCTGGAAGTGTCAGCCAGGCTCCACACCTTCTCCAGGGCCACGTTGTTCTCATCATAAATGTAAAGAACAAGTGCATTTTCTACTTTTCTAAATCCATGAAGCATGTAGTAGAACCTCAGGCAGTATTTGTGGTTCCCAGGTAAAAAGGGACCATGAAGCCGACCCACATAACCAGGCCTTGAAGTGAAACGAGTGTTTGCCAGGAGGAAACAACCTAAGAAAGAAAAGACAGAACATAATTAAGAATAAGAGTGGTAATGATAGTTCAGCTACAATGGCACATGGTTCATTATGCAGCAAACTAATATTCTTGCCTGGTTGCAAGCAAAATTAGAAGTGGAACAAAATTCAAAACACACATTTCAGTCCAAAACTGTGGTGTCACATATAATGTACAGTATTATGACCCATTTATGACTCAATGTCATAAGTTAGGAGAGCTTTTGTTTCCTGTATTCTGAACGCACATACCTGTACAAAAGCAATTAGGGCCAGGCCTGCAAATATTTTGAAGACTGGAAAAATTGGCAACAGATGGTAAAGTAGCAAACTGAAGCCTGATCCTTCTCACTTTAATTTCACTTCTTATCAAACCAACAATCATATATCCACAATGTATAATGTAAGACACTCATTATTCCAAAAGCACCTCACTGTTTTAAAACATACAGACCAACTTAAATCAACATCTGTGACTCATTATTAACCCTTTAAGCACCTGTTGCTGGATCATCTCCACATTCCCAAACTCTGTATGATGCTAACACTTGGTCCAGGACCAGAACCTCACCACTTCATTAAGTTCCTGCTGTAGACAAGATGGCAAATACCTTCACGTCATACCTATCAGTTTAGATTTTTGCTAATTTTAGAGGAGATATGAGGACCAAAAAAAGAATATGTTTACTCTGGGTCATGCCAGTGGTGGTGCTCATCTACAAAAAACACAGAAAATATTCATTTAATGTGTCTCACACACACCGGCCATTTAAATTATCCATAAATCCATCTCAGTGTTGCCAATGAGCAGTATTACTGTAGGCGCTTTAGTCTGTACTGCGACTCACCTGTTCCTGTGGTATGGTCTCCTATCCTGTAGGCATTAGGCTTGACCGAAGCTCTGGTCCACACTTTAGACTCTGCTCTCTCCTGATAGTACAAACACGGGCCATTCTCAAAGTCACAGTTGGCTACAGAGGGATCAAAAGTTGGCTCTGGAACATAAAATACAGCATGTCCAAGATGAGCCTGCCTCATTAATGGAGGCCAGTGATGAAAATAGCATCATTGTTCATGTAAAATAGGAACCAGGGGTTAGGGCTACAATGCTGCACTGCACTAACAGCATTACAGTGTAATGTCTTCCACAGATTTAACACCATGGAAAAAAACAATAAATGTGTACATGGACATATATTTTCATGTTGAGAGGCAGCTGTATAAAGCAGTGTGCAAAACTCTAATTAGTTAATAGAGCCCACATCTGCTAGTACCCAAGGGTCCAGGTAACATAAATTTCATCATCAGAGGGTGTCTGTAGGGCTCTGTGTGAATGTCTGTGGACTATAAAGTGTATAATGAGAACAACTATGCATCTGTGGTGTCCGCAGCTGTCCATGTTCACATCCATAAGAGGGTATAATTGAGACTGTTGAGTATTTGGTACCTGACTCTCTGCTGTCTCTACCTCTCTCTTTCTCTTGCTCTCCTCTCTTTTCTCTCCTTTAGTTTTTCTTCTGGCCTTTTGTCCACCCTGTTACTTTGTCCCTGACTCTGCCCTTTGTCTTTATTGCCCTTTGTTCTCTTCTTCAGCATTTCTTTTCCTCTTTTTCTTTCCTTGGCCTCCCTCCTTCTAAAGTGCCACCCAGACAGCTTGGTGGAGGGAGTTGAGAATCTCCGAGCCTAAACTTCCTAACCCTAACCCAGAGAGCAACATTGTTGGTATACTCTATAGTTATACTTTTTCATTGTGAGATATACATTACAGCCTCTAGTGGCCACAAGTGAGACCTCAGCCTTTGAGCAGACCAACATATTGTTCAGTTTGTCAAGGACTGAGATAGAACGGTCTGTGAGTGTGGTCAGTCTATACCTTCCTCAAATCCAGATCTCTCCCCTCACCTGTGTCAGTGTGGCAGAATTCAGGGGAAAAGGAGATGTCATCTATGGCCACGTATCCACCTCTGGCACTGTTAAAAGCCACTTCAAACACAACCTGGTAAGACACAACAGCAACCACTCACAGATGGGTGAATGAGCAATGTACGACTTAGACCTATTAATCCCGAGTATGTGCTCTGTGAGTTGTTACAGACATGTTATGAAGTATGATGACTAATACTGATAGATGAGCCAGATGTAGAAGCCAGACAGTGACATCCGTGTGCTGTAGGGTAAATTCAGGAACATGGGTCAGTCAGTGGAGTGCTGCTTGATGGAAAAGCTCTGTACAACTCTTGGCTTGACTATACAGAGGAACTGACCCAGTTAGTAATGTTACGCAAGCTTCTTTCCACAGCGGCAGCAGCAGGCTGTGGGAGGTGTTCTGGCTGAAAGCACAAGGAAACCAAGGAAGGGAAGTGCAGTGGAAAGCTACAGGGGAGTGAGTGTATGTGAATGTCTGTCTACTCCGCTGCACACATCATAGCACAAACAACAATGAGAAAGAGAAGTACCAAATGTTTATGTTGCTAGCTCCAGTACTGACCTCCACTGGGTGTGGGGCCTTGATGTCAACGCTGACCAGAGTCCAGACAGCAGTAGTGTACATCTCTGGCCTCCAGATCTCCTCATAGTGACCCAGCTGGTCTCTGGTGAAAAGTGAGAAGATGTTTCCCCTCTCCTGGTCTCGCTGGTAATAGAAGGAGAGGCAGCCAGCCATGGGCACCGTGGTTATGGGTGAGGTCAACTTGGCCACTTCCTGGAAGTGATTGGCATATACAGAGTTCCACATACATGTAGTGGCCTAGAGCAGTAGAAGATAAAGATGAGCTGAAGGTACATGGTTATGGGCTGATACAGACGTATTTCTAGGATGTGAGAGGTTTTAAAGGTTGTCACAAGACAAGAAAAAAATGTTACTACTGGATTGTTTTGATTACTTTTGATTGCTCATGTATAGTGATTCACACACTTACACCTCCATTAGTGTTCTGTTTTCTTTACATGCTGCAATGAACACTATGTTGTTGCTTCTAAGTATATAAAGCAGAGGTGGATAGCCCAAGACACAGAGGTCAAAACCAGCAGGTCTTCATTCTAGCCTAAAGTACAGCAGCTGATTTCATCAGCCAGCATACCTCCCTGATTACAGGCTCTGCCTCAAAAACCATCAATCCAAGTAAACTGACAAACTACAGAGTCTCGGTCTCTGAAACTTCTTATGTAGCTGGATCCTGGATGTCTTCAACCATAGACCATGAACTGTTAGAAGTGGGAATATTGTGTAATCTGCATAATACACAATGTGGCTGATAAGTATATGCCCAGAAGGAAATTTCTGGTTAAAGCAAAAAGAGTCCCTTGACTAGATGAAGGACAGAAAGCCTTAATGGCTCAGGTGGACGGGATGAAAAAGGTGGCAATTAAAACTGATGATGCAGCTGAATGGAAGTCATACTGTCAGGTGAATAATCAGTTACTAAAATTAAGGAAAAATATGATGTTGTTAAATTATTTTATAAAATTAATATTATTATTTATTTTTTAAAAGTAGAAAAAGTTAAAAGTAGAAAAATGCTTTCAGCCAGTTAATGTTGGATTGGTACAGCTGAAGGGAGGGAGTGAGAGGGGTCCTATATGATCAAAGTGGCCTTCCTAGTAACTGACCAGCACAGAAAGTTGTGTTTGAACTGAACCTGTTATCTTACTGGCCCGTCTGATTATCGGAGTAAGTTTTATCTTGTGTTTAACAGTGAGGTTATTATACCATAATGAAAGGTAAGAACTGAATCAACGAGTGACCTGTAAACCAACTGACATTAAAACCCCTTAGCTTCCTCAGTAGGTGCAGTTGTTGTTGAGCTTTCTTGTATATTGAGTCAGGATGTTTAGAAAATGACAAATAGATGTATATCTCCATTCCACTATATCTAAATGACTCAACCTGCTTCACCAGCAGGCAGAATGGAAAGAATGGAGTTTGATCAAATTTCACACTTTTTCTGTAAAAAAGCTTAACTTTGAATTCCAACATGCCTATAAGAGGGTCATTCTAGCCGTACAGCTTCAGTGCAGAAGACTGATCAGTGGTTGAGTGATATAGACAGGAACAGAATGGTTGGTGCTGTCTCATCTGATGCCTGTACTACATCAGAGATAATAGACCATGAAATACTCTTCATGAAACTTGATGCATATGGTTTTAATTTTACTGCCCATGACTGGATGAGAAGCTACCTAACTGGCAGAATGATCTTTTTATGATCTTTTTATGAATCAGGTAGGTTACAGTATAGCTGATGATGCTAATGTGTACACTCTGTTAACTAGTATTGATGATTTAATCAATACATTGAAGAATTAACTAAATTTTATTTTTAATTGGGTAGACAAAAACTACTCAGATATAAATGTGTCCAAGACAAAATGCACCGTCATGCTTGATAAGCACATGTCCTGGGAAAGTCACAATGATGCAACTGTAAAAATGTGAATATCTTGATGTGTGTAACATATAGAGACCTATAGACACGAATATCTGTGCAGAATGTTCTCATTACTTTGTAGTTGCTTGGCCGAGGATTTATCATAAAACACATATATTGGCTTATTTGGAAGAGATGGGGTTATGCACAGATCAGCGATACCAAATATATAAATATACTACCACTTCTGCAGTCAGTGTATTCGTCCACTAATGTGTAAATTGTCCCCAAATGAGAGAAGAGTGAAACATTGACATCATCAAGTCTCCACAGCCCATTATCAATGGTGCCTATATATATGGTGCATTTAATAAATGATACATTGACACTATTATACAGTTCCTATGGAAACAAAGATTAAAATTGAAGATAACACCTTAGTGGATACGTAACTTATCGTATGGTGTGAGGATAATTATAATTGTCCTATTTGTACCAAATATAAATACCATATAATCATTTGTCACTAAATATAAATATAAATATATTTTGTTGCATAGCAATGTATACTATATATTATAACATCACCGAGATACCATTGAGCTAAGACTTCTGGCTCATAATACTTTACACAGAGACAAGGTGACAGGATTATGGTTGTGATGATCCTTTTAATAAAATTATAACAACTTCACAGTACAATTAAATTACTGTCTCCAAATCAAACAAATGTTTATTAAACAACACTCTGAGGAATAGAGACCTCTCACGCTAAACTCCCCAGCTTTTGTGGTATTTTTCATGGGCTGCTTTTGATATCACGGTCCACTCATCCATTATCATCCCAGTGACAAAGTGGGTGTGTTTGGGTCTGGGAAGGCAAGAGGCAAGGAAACTCGGTGCAGAGTCAGGCCACTGAAGACACTGACATTTGCTGGAATCATTGCAGTTTCATCTTTGCAGTACGGGTGGTGTGTCTAGAACTTCTTTGATTGCTGGTGCCTTCTGGAACATAACAGGATTCCAATGGACCCATCTTGTCTGAGCCTCCATCCTCTACCAACTGGGTTCAAGTTGAGAGCTTGGCCAGGTATTATGTATACCTGTATTTAGCATAAGGCTTTATTACATATTTATGGAAGGCATCTTCTATTAGATTGTGCTGAAAAATCTGTAGTAGATATAAGCGTGTACCTCAGCTCATCTAGGTTAGTGCAAGAATGACCCATTCTCATTTTTGGCCATACAGGAGGAGGCATGCTGCCACAAACAAAAACTTCTTCTAAACTTCCAGACAGTCCAAACTTGATCCATTTCCTTTAACTCAGACAGATGGGTCTTCAGTCTTATGAAGGCAGTGGTCTTCCCAATTCTTATTAAGCTGTGTGGTATTACCAAACCGTGAGGCGTGGCATGCAGGTAAAGCACTCTGAGCGCCTTGAATACAGGTGATTGAAACTGGGACAAATCTTTCCTTTGAGCCATGTCACAGTGCCAGAACGCTACAGAAGATCAAACATCCCTTTGCTTGAATAGTACAAAGCAAAACCAATCGTCTGTATCATCATTTGACAATGAGACGAGAATGTGACTCTGCAAGGTGTATTGCATGTAACAGCAATCTTGATTCAGCCTCCTCCTGGTCACTGTAAAGATCTGTCAAGCAGTCATCACCTGACTTGGTAACCCTCTTGACCTCCTCACCATTTCCAAAGCCACCTGCCAATATGACTGTGTTCTCTGCTGGTTTGGATGGTGCCTCTTCTTTGCCTCTCAAGGTCTTTGACTGAGTGTTGATGGTCATATCTGACAAACACTAAAACAACACAGCTGATGCCTTCCTTTCCCATTAACATTGTGATCTTATTCCAGATACCTCACCCAGGTCATTAGATATCTGAAAGCCCTGAACCATGGGCTGCAGAAGAAGCCATGCCATCGATGAGATATACTGATGGTTCTTTGCTTACTGGGCACACTGCTGTATCCTTAGCGACGAACTCCAGTTTCTTGTAAGGTCAGCTTTTGTTATCTTTATAAACATGTCATCATAAAACAAGAAGGCGGAGACGTAAGTTAAGTAGAACATCACCGTCTCCATAGACACCTCTCTTTTGTTTGGAAACAATAGTAACGCCGAAAGAAACACATACAAGTCGTGAACCTGTCTGAATACATGCTCCAGCTGAGTATTTCATGTCCTTGAAGGTTGCACTGGTGTCTTTTCTCTAGTTCCAAACTTGGTGTTCTTTTGCTTTTATCGACATTTGATATGTATAATAGGCATCTTGGAGGCTAACATATTGACTGGTATAAATATAAGTTAGATATATATATGGCGCTGGGTGCGGTAACAATCTAATATTTACAAAGTATTGAGAACTTGCCCATTATAGATATTCCTTTTGCATGTCTGCTTATTTTAGGCAAGTGTTCATGGAATATATATATTTACACATCAGATATTCATCCAGGTTTTCTAATGGGTAAAGCAACTTCCACAATACAATTATATCGAAGTTTCAAAGCTGTCGTAACTTGTGTTGTTAATCATGAGTTTATATTAATGTGCTCCCATATTGAGCTATATTTTGGTTCTTTTTGGTTTAGGATATAACTATATATCAATTTAACAATGTTTTGCAGTAAAATATTTAACCTAAAGTCCATTTCTGTGTATGGGAGACCTTAGAGATGAGAAAAACATTGTTGAGTTTGTTCTACCTCAGTGAGGTATCTCAAAACTAAGGCCCTTTTTGACAGTTGGTCACTAGCCTATAATATCTTAGTCCAATAGCACTTTGAAGGTAATATAAGCCCATAGCATTGTTTCATGTTGACTACTACTAGTAATCTGCAACAGAAGAGCTATATGTCTTCAGTTAGTGGAGATAAACTGGCGTGATTAGCACTCTGTTACTCAGGCAGAACAAGCAGAAGAAAAAATACACTGATTTTCACATGGCTGAAGGTTGAAAGATGAAGTTCCAGTTGTCTAATAAAACATTAGATTTTCTGGAGACTACACACAGTTATCAAACAAGTCAGGTGAGGAAGGGTCATCACATCAGCAAAGACTAATGTAATAGTTTATATACTTTATATCAAAAATTTTACAACCAAAAGCTTTAGAAGCTTGATTAAAGGTTCTTGAAAACTAGCATGAAAATACTGATTATTATTAATATGGATGTTTAGATGAATTGAATTATTACTGTTATTACATATTTGTTTTAACTGTCTTTTCATTTCAGGGTTAGAGTTAGGGTTTCTAACCTAACCTAACCCTAGACATTTTCTGTCTCAAAGATGCAGAAAAACTTCAGTCCGGCCATTTATTATTCTAGGCTGGACTACTATAATTCATTATTATCAGGCTGCCCCAACAGGTCTCTAAAGACTCTGGCTGATCAAAATGCTGCAGCACGTTACTGACAGAGAACTAGGAAAGAGCCATGTTCTCCTGTGTTAAACCTCTGCATTTGATCGGTCAGTCCGGGTGAGTTTGAGAATCCCTCCTCCTCACTTCAAAGCGCTAATGGTCCGGGCTCCATCTTTTGTAAGATCTCATGGTCTAACAATCCCACTGGGTTGTGCTCCCAGAATCCTGGTTTACTGGTGGTTTGGGTTTCCAAAGTGGGGAATGATGGGCCTTCAGTTATCAGGCTCTCTACTGTGGGACCTTCTCCCCGATCTCTCGGTCCCGGGAGGCCAGACACCCTCTGTACCTTTGAGAGTCGGCTTAAAACTTTCCTCTTTGATAGAAACATAGTTGGGGTTGGCTCAGGCTTGGACTGCATCCCTTAGTTATGCTGCTATGGGCCTTGGACTGCTGGGATCCTTTCCCATTGTGCACTAAACCTCTCTCTCTCTCTCTCTCTCTCTCTCTGGTAGCCGATTCCATATCACCATCAATAGCCCTCTAGCCTCCCCTCTATAATATGTACTCTTGTCTCTCTTTCACAGGTGGCCCCTGCCTCTGGAGCTGTAAGTCTGATCTTGTGAGCCAGGGTCCTCATAACAACTCCTACAACTCCATCGCCTGCTGCTATAATTGAGGCAGGCTTGCTCCTATTATGGTGTCTTACCTATAATGTAGTTAATGCTAATTATCACTGCTAATTACTACTGCTGTATTGCCTGGCATCACCTTGCAATTTTATATGGGACCCATGTTGTGCTATATTTCTTCTCACTGGCTTCTACCCCTCCTCTCCTCTCCTTCTTAGCCCAGCCGGTGGACGGATTGAGGGCGCCCGCCTGGGTCGGTTCTGCTCAGGTTTCTGCTTATCATGGGGAAGTTTTCACTTGCCAAGCAATAGGCCTAGTGCTGCTCATGGTGGGATTTGTTGCGTCTCTCTCTGTAAATACCTATTTTAAAGAGTATGGTCTAGACCTGCTCTATATGAAAAGTGCCTTGAGATGACTTTTGTTGTGATATGGCGCTATATAAATAAAATTGAACTGAATTGAATTGAATTACCATAATGCTTTGTCATCACAGAGTTGTGATTGAAACAAAGGAGGAATATTTGACATGAAAGGGAAAATGTGTCTCGCTAAAGACAAATAGTAAGTGGTGCATGACTTAGATGGAAGGCAGTCAAGTTGAATTGGCACATAGAGATGAACAGAATACATAACATTACAGCTGCACGATAAATCGTTAAAAAATCGCGATCTCGATTCACACCTAAACGTGATCTCATTTCTAAATGACAACGATTCTTCTGTATTTTATTTCATGAGCCGCATCACAAACCAACGCTCCTCTTTTCCTCTCGGAGTTTCACAAGCGCACCCAAACGCACCTTGTCGCTGCCCTCTCTCTCAACCTATGACGAAGCGCCTTTTACATCACGTGATTCAGTGGAGGTGGGAGCCCACCTGCACTTGAAAGAGTTTTCGAAAGAGAAAGCAGCGCAGAGTGAGTGCAACACAGAAGACAGGGAAAGTGTGTGGTAAGGAGGAATAAGTACAAAATAGATGGAGATGAAAATCCAAGTGGTAGTGACGAGAATCACCCAACTGCCTGAACCGAACTCGTGACGAAAAAAAGTTCACATTCGGTGGTGTGGAAATATTTTGGATTGGAAGATGATGAGAATCAGTCTGAAGTGCATTGCAAGGTGTGTTTTGCCCTCGTAGCAGCACCACAAGACAACACCACAAGGCAACACCACAAATCTTCACAACCACCTTAAACGTCACTCCTTAAAATCACTTGTAGACCAGAACATGAGACACGGTGAAAAAAAATGTCAATAATTGCGACAGGGTTTGAAACAATACTCTCGTATAAGACATATGTGTGGCGCCTTTGCTGTTACGCCACGGACCTGACCAACAAATCCTGTGTGTTACCCGTATAAATCTTGGTCACGTTGCCAGCTGTTTAACACTCGTCACTGATTTCAGGGAACAATTGGTGATAGTCACAACTTAACATAAGCGATCACTGCCTATTCAATAAGGAGCTTCAAAAACAAATGATAGTCTTATCAGGCCTGGCGAAACCACATGTTACCGTGCCCACCTCGACGCTAAAGTGCACTGGATTTTTGTAGGAGGACATAGTGGTCATCACAATACCAAACACACAGCATGTAACTGGTCATGTGGAAACATCGCTCTCTCATGTCAACAAGGTGGAATTTAATGTGTTATAGTGTGTATACAGTATCCATGTATCCTCAATTTATTTCTTGCTAAAGTTTGAAGGAGGTAGGGTGTTCTTGTTGATGAGCTGGGGACCAGCCGCCTGAGAACAGGAATAGCACAAAAGCTCACCAAAGACCTTGTGATTTAAGTGATTGTCTGTTTAATGTTGGAAATAACATGACGATCTGTAGTAAATACATGATTTGTCTGCACTTGCACGTGCAGCGGAGGACTTGCAGTTGTTTCATGTCTTTGGGAACTGACATGTCTGTGTTTTTTTTTTTTAGAATGTCTTCTCTGTACGATTGAGTCCATGCTGATATAGGCTGCTGTTGTTGGTGAAGCATATGTTCACGAAATGTTTATTGCCCTGAATTTGAAGGAGGAAGTAAAAGCGTCCTATGTCAAACTATGCCTGTGTGTGCTTAATCCGTGATGGCGTATCTCATGTTAGAATGGGCACAACCAAGGGCACAACCAATCACTGTTCAACCAATCACACTGGGAGGCAAAGACTATATATACAGCTCTTTTAGCAGTCTTGATTTGTAGCGAGTTAGGAGATTGATAGAGAGAAAGAAGGAGACAGAGACAAAACTATATATATATATATATATATATATATGCCCTCTTTCTTCAGATAACTGAACCACTTGAGCTTGTGGGGATGGATTTGGTAGTAAAACTGACTCCCACAAAACAGGGCCATCACTACATTTGTGTAATGATTGATTATTTTACCAAATGGACAGAGGCCTATCCGTGGAGGACCAAAAGTTTATGTTTGCCTTACCATCCCCAGACCAATGGCTTGGTGGAGAAAATGAATGGCACTATTCAATGGTATTGTGAATGTCTATTTTCTGTGCCTGTGTGTGTGTCTCACCACCAGGTTTTCTCCCTATTTTTTGATGTTTGGTTGGGAGGCCACATATCCTATAGAGGTTCCTGAAGAGTATGAGGTATTAAGCAAAGTACAATACATGTATTGTGTGTAGGAAATACTGTTTGACTGCATAGCTGCTCCAAGTCGGCTATATGATGTGCTGACATTATGTCACTGTATGTCTTTATGCCCTCAGGTGACTGATGAACATGTGGAGGCAGTAGTGGGCAGAAAATCTTCTGCAGGTGTAGAGAACCTCCCCATCCACTACACTACTGCAAAAGAGAACATGGAGAAAGTAACGGCAACGGTGAAGCGGAAGAGGGAGGACATTGGCCAGGATGACAGCTTCAGAGTGGGTGACAAAGTATTAAGGCAAAATGTCAGGCAAGAGCAGAGAAAAGGGGGTAAAATGGAGAGCTCATTGCTGGGCCCTTTCACCATCATTAAAATAGAAGGGAAAAGCGCTGACTTGGTCACCAAAAAATGCAAGACAGTTCACACAGTAAACACATAGACCCAGCACCACGTGTACCTCACAAATGGCCAGCTACTTCCCATCCACCATTTCCCTGTCTCCCGATCACTTATCACCAATTCAAATTCCAAGTTTGTGGAATACTACATAAGAGGAATTATTGGGATAAACCTAATTCCAGGATTCAGCGTCATTGTATTATATTGTATAATTGCAGGTGAACCCAACCGAATATGATGTGATTGTGGGAGCAATTTGTGATCACCACCAATGGACACTGACTGTAAGGGATCTTGGCTGTCAGATTACACGTAACTCAATGTTGGTTCATTAGTTCCTAATGTTTCTGTTTATACATTGTCTAGGCAATGTACCCACAACAAAGGCAATCCCTATATTTGGATCCATTTGGGGCTCCAAGTGATGCACTTAAGAAATGCAGTGCAGTGACCAGGTAAGGGAAGGACCATGGTGTTGGGAGGGTCCACTGACTGTGGGTTACGATTTATGGTAAGTAATTAATGAGCTCTCTACTCAACAGGGCTTTCATGAGCCAACAAGGCCTCAATTGTTCCCGCTGGTCCTCTGACAGTCCAACACACCCTCATCAGATGGATGCAACCTCATGCGGTGTCATTGTTTGTAAAGTAAGTGAATGTGCACATTCCTGGATTTGTTAAGCTTCCATGTAACATCAGTGTATTTCTTGTTTCAGTTGGCAGATATGAGTTTAAATGGAGAGCATGTAGAAGGGCCATTTGGTGAAGAGGAAATGAGACGTCTAAGGATGCAAATAGCCAAAAAACTCATTACGGAAACTGGTACAATTATTATTATTATTTTATTTTTTTATTTTTTTATATTATTATTTGTTTTCAGTACTTATTGTAATGTGTGTGCTATTTATTTCAGAAAGTAACATGACAATCTGTAATCAGCAGATGATTTGTCTGAACTTTGCTGAATTTGTGATCAAAGTGATTCTCATGAGAAATGGGTAAGGCATGTTTGGAGCATCTGAAGTTGATTTCTTCATTATGAAACTGCCATGCATGTGATTTACTCTTCTCTGCCAGATCAAGTGCACACTGTGCTCAGGGTGGTTTCACTGGGACTGTGTGGGACAGCCACCTGTGGAAGGGGACTACTTCTGCCCTATGTGTGTTTAGGTTTCCCCTACAAAAAATAAAGCCACCCTTGTCAAACCATGCCTTTTCTGTTGGAGTTTATTCACTGACTGTTTGGATTGTGTATACTGAAAAAACTGCAGTTTTTTGTATTATGAACAACCACTTGATAATCTGGTCTCCACCACATCTTTTACATTGGTTAGAACTTTGATCTCTGACATAACAGATTTATTTCAAATTATTATCAGAAATTAATATGATCAACAAAAACCCAACGCACTTTAGCGTCAAGGTAGGCACGGTAACATCATGGTTTCACCAGGCCTGATAAAACTATCATTTGTTTTTGAAGCTCCTTATTGAATAGGCAGTGATCGCTTATGTTGAGTTGTATCTATCACCAGTTGACATGGGCCTGTTCCCTAAACTGATTTATACAGGTAACACACAGGATTTGTTGGTCAGGTCCGTGGCGTAACGGCAAAGGGGCCACACATATGTCTTATATGGCCGAGAGTATTGTTTCAAACCCTGTCGCACACTCAATTTTTTTGTTTTTTTCACTGTGTCTCGTGTTCTGGTCTACAAGTGATTTTGACAGGGACATGCTTTTTACATTAACTGGAAAAGGTTCTTCGGTCTTCGATATCTCCTTACACTTCACAGACACATGGTAAGCGGCGACTCCTGAAAATGACGAATCTGCGCAAACTTCTTAGCAACATCTGGAGCACAGCAAGCAAAAACGTAAACAAATATCACCAGTTAACAGGATCACCACTTAAACTGGAGCACCGGAACCCTGCACAACGCAATGCCATACCCACCAAACTCCATCAGGCAAAAGGAGATTATTGCTATTCCTTTCCACCTAGCCAAAGATATGGCCCCTATAAACCCTGTGCAACATGAGGGATTTCGGAAAATGATCAACACCTTAGACAAACGCTACACAACACCCTCCTGCAACAATTTTTCAAATGTTGCGCTACCTGCTATATACAATAAGCAGCGGGCAATAATTGAGGCAGAATTGCGGGAAGTAGATCATTTCTCAGCAACGTCTGATTTATGGTCCAGCCGGACAATGGAACCATATTTGATCCTGACAGTTCATTTTATACCTACTGATTTCACCATGAAAAGCAGGTGCCTGCGGACTGCTTTTTTCCCTCAAGGTCACACGGGCACAGGGATAAAAGGATGCCCTCGCATCTTGGAGTTTGGAAGAGGAGAAAAAGACGTGCATAACAACAGGCAATGGACAAAACATAGTGAAGGCGATCTCCATCAACGATTGGACCAGGTTCTGGTTGAGGTGAATCACATGAACCTACTTAGATAATACACATTTCCTGTTGCCAATAGGTGGCGCTATCATTAAATCTGTATATTGGCATGTAGATGTGTTCAGACCATGACGGTTAGCAAACGTGAAGTTTGGGGCAGATTGGACAGTGCATGCGGGAGTTGCAACAACTTCCTGTTTAATGGCGAACCATCGAAATTCGCCATGGCGACACAGCAAGGGCGTCCCATGAAGACTCAAAGTTTTCACAATATAGCACTATTATGATCTAAATGCATGTCAGGCCACATTTGAGGTGAATCACATGAACCTACTTAGATAATACACATTTCCTGTTGCCAATAGGTGGCGCTATCATTAAATCTGTATATTGGCATGTAGATGTGTTCAGACCATGACACTTTGCCAGAATGTCAAGTTTGGGGTAGATTGAACAGAGCATGCAGGAGTTAAAACAACTTCCTGTTTAATGGCGAAGCATCGAAATTCGCCACGGTGCCAGAGACATGCCCTTTAATGGAACATCAAAATTTTCACAATAAGACAACATGAAGTCCTTAAGGCTTTCCTGACCAAGTCTAAAGTGGATCATGTCAACCTGCTTGTAACAGGACATCAAAGTCTAAAACATGTAATTTCCTGTGTCCAGTAGGTGGTGCTATAACTTTTTGTGAATATTGACATGTGGGTGTGTTCATGTCGGGATCCTTATCAACACTGTGATACACACAATTTGGGGCTGACTGAACAAAGCATGGCTGAGTTACAGCAACTTAAACGCAACTTCCTGTTTCATGGCAAGTCATCGAAATTTGAGGTGCCACCATGGCCACACCCTTCGACATCAACAAAATCTTTTTATAACTTTTAATCACAAAGGCCTTAAGAGTATCCTGACCAAGTTTGAGGTCGATATGATAAAATCTGTAGGAGTAGTTTGATCAAATACAATGCCCCCAAATGTCAAAAAACGGACAAAAATGAGCAAAATTTTCAAATTAAAATGGCCAACTTCCTGTAGGTTTGAGGACATGCTGTCAAGAAACTTTTTGGTGCGTCTCGGCATGTTACATCACGCCTCCGAATTTCTTTCACTTCGGACAAACTAAGCCCAATGGCAAGGGGGTTTTAAGTATGTCCAAGGGGGCGCTATGGAGCCATTTTATGGTGCCAATGAACGAGACCCCTATCAGATGTCAATTTTCGCCAGGTCTGATGCGTGTGCAAAGTTTTGTGAGTTTTTGAGCATGTTTAGGCCCTCAAAAATGCGATTTTAGTGTCACGAGAATAATTCTTACGATTACAATGGGGCTTTTGCACGAAGTGCTTGGGCCCTAATAATGAACTGCTCCATGAACAGAGGAAATCCTTTATCCCCAGTGCAGTCAAACTATATATACATATATATAACAGCAGGTGGAGGAGGTGGGGGGGGGGGGGGGGGGGGGCAACACCTGCTTTAACATTTTAACCCAACAGATAAAGTCACTTCAACCACTTAAAGGCACTTCTATCACTTTTCAGTATATAGTATACTGATTGCTATTACAGTGGTGGAAAAAGTTTTCAGATACCCTTAAAATTTTACACAATCTCAAATATTATCATGAAATATTTGGGGAAAAATCTTTTTTGTGTTTCAAAAGGTGTGGCTGCATTAGACAAACACAAACAAATAAAAAATGATATTTTTTTGTTTATTGTTTACAAGAAAAACTAACAAAACTAAATTCTTGACAGTTTCAATATGTCAGTTCTCAACATTGTCGGTATCAAAGTCAACAAATACAGAGAATGTGCTCAAAACTGAACAAAAAATAAATAAACCATCACATCATCAAATTAATATTTAGTAGTCCTGCCATTAGCGCGCAGTAGAGCTCTAATCCTGGCTGGCATGTTCCCCACGAGCCTTTCACACTGTTGAGGGGTAATCTTGTCCCATTCTTCTTGAATTACTGCTTTTAATTCTTCTAAATTCTTTGGTTTACGCTTTGAAACAGACCTTTTGATAATCCACCACAGACTTTCAGTGGGGCTCATGTCCGGGCATTGAGCTGGCCACTCTAAGACCTGGATACAGTGCTCCTGCAGCCAAGCTCTACTGGCCCTGGATGTGTGGATTGTCTTGTTGAAACATCCAGTTTTGACTTCGACGGAACAGTGCATGTGCAGAAGGGAGCATGTGGGTTTCGAGAATGGCACAATACTTGGCAGAGTTCAATGTGCCATCACAGACAGTGAGATGATCAACACCAGCAGCACTCCTGCATCCCCAAACCATGATACTGCCTCCACCATGCTTGACAGTAGGTACTGTACATGCTGGAGGTAATGCTTCGCCTGGCCCTCTGCGTACCCTCACATTATCAGGAGGAGGATAAAGCTGGAAACTGGACTCATCTGACCACAGAATCTTCTTCCAATTCCTGGCTCTCCAGTTATTGTGTGCTTGGGCCCAACGACGCCGGGCTAATCTCTGTCTCTCATTGATCAGGGGCTTCTTGACAGCCTTGTAGGACCTTAAGCCATGATCTAAAAGTCGGCCACGTACAGTGCAGGTGGAACACTGGACACCAGTTTGGTTTAACCACTGCTGCTGAAGCTCCTGTGATGTCATTCGGCGGTTTTCCCTGCACATGCGGATCAGGATGCGGTCATTTCTTGCTGAAGAAACCCTTGGACGCCCAGATCTTGGTTTGTCTTCCAAGCTGTTGGTTTATCTGTATTTCTGCAGAGTGTATCCAACTGCTGAAGGACTGCATCTGCACTTCCTGGCTATCTGGCGGCAGCTGTACCCTTCCTGGCTGAGAACCTGTATCTTCAGGTGTGTTTCCTGCATTAGGTTCCTTGTTTTAGCCATTTTTGTCTCTGAAGAACTTTGAACAAATGTGCTGGCTTTATATAGACACAAAGCACGGCAACAAAAATTGTGTCTTTTAATAAAAACCACAACCTTCATTAGTGGATCACTGGTACCAAAATGACCCAATACTCAAAATTTCTTATGTATTTTTATGGAACCAATCAATTTTCGACAGACCAATTTGCATTTGCAAATGGGTGGAACTGGACAGCCCTATAACAAATCGGAGCAACAAAATTTGTGACACAGCGCAGAGTGACAGAGAACGTCTGGAAGCACATTTTTGAAGTAATAATTATTTTTAATTTCTTCTATTAATTGTCAGAGACCCTTTTCCATCTGGCCCTTGTTAAACAACAATCTGTTTCTTACCATAAAATTATTCTATTATTCTATATTGGTTGCCTTGTCTTTCATTAATGCAGACACTTCTCAATCCATGGTTCTCTGCCCCATATAACTCGATCGCCTTAGCTATGCTAACTAGCCTGACAGTGCTTTGCTATAGCTGGGTACCCAGTGAGTCCTTGTTCAACTCCTCCATCAGATAGCAAACCATGCAGGTGTACTGTTGCAGTACAGTATGTAAGTATGAAGTCAAAACGGTTCCTATGTTTCCTCATACCTAGTAAAATTCACACTGTGGCTGCCAGGTTTGTCAGCTGCAGCAGTCAAACCTTAGTACTGTGCAGCATACTGCACAATAATAACCAGTTGGGAGCTATACACATAAACAGCTAACCACAGTGGGGACAAATGGAAGCAGTATATTTAGCTATATTTGTCAAAAATGTGTGCTTGGAGAGATTTCTCTTTCTACTGAACAAAGAAACCAACAAAGAGGAAGGTGGATTGTGCTGCAGTGATGGCTTGAAAAGTTTTTTGTAGAAAAACTGGGCTGCTGTTCAAATCCATCATAACTGCTGAGAATATGGCCCTAGTTCAAGTTCAGTCCGTAATTTCAGATTTTGTTTCTTTGTGGCTTTTAATGTTAATAATACATATACAGTATAGTGTACAGTAACTTTATCTAACAAATATTCCTATGTACCTACAGTATGTAACTACACACTGTATCTCACAGAAGTCATTGTCTGTCTCTTCCACTCTCTCTCTTCTACTATTCTGTGCCTGACCTTAAACAACAACTCTGACTAACAGATCTAACTCCTGAAATGAGCTCATGGTGCACACAAACCAGCACATGCATGAGTTCAGACAGGCTGTGTGAATGTATATATGTATACACAGACGTGTGTGTGTGTGTGTGTGTGCATATACCTCTCTGGTTATTGATGGTGTGTTTTTCAAGCAGGTTAGACTCAGGATCTCTGGCCACACTCCCCCCAACATACCAGTTGACATTTGGGTTCCAGCTGTTACTGTAGCCACAGAGGTGATGCTCCTCAAAATTACACTCTGGGAACATCAAAGACAGACATTATTTCTCTTTTTTGTATGAATAAATACAGTTTCACATTAGACTATACTTCAAAGGTGAAACTTCTGTTTTGATATAATGTTGACACTGACCTATGCAGTAACCTGGAACAATGTGAATTTCAAAGATGGCCACACTGTTCCCTGAGCCATTTTTAGGTCGACCTTCCAGCAAAATCTGTTGAGGAAAAAAATAGTCTGACCACTTCCAAACTGTGTCTCAAAGCAGCCATCAATACATTACATCACGTTACATTATGTCACATCAAAGTCAACACCAAAATTACATCAAATAACATAAAATACCAGTGTCAACAGTAGAAGTAGGACACCCATAATGTAGAGCAAAGGGATCTACCCAGTGTTACGATGTTCCTAATAAAGTAATTGCAAAGGATTCTTCTAACAAAACTCATCTCTGTACGTAGGCATGTCATGACTTAAGTATTTCAGCTGAGTGGGCTGAAACTTGTGTTGTGCTAGTGGCACTACATGAATCACAAGCATTCAGTTATCTTTTACCCATGAGCTAATACATATGTGAGCATGCACACCCATAAATATATGGGATAGATCAGAATCATCACATCACAACACACCTCATCATATCACAACATATCACATTACATCATGTCCTTAAAATCCATATGTACACTAAGTCATAGTCTCCATTACAGTTTTATGTTGATACCATGTTATGCCATTCATTCTTTCTCAGGTTCTGTATTCCTTTTACGAGTTGTTCCTTCCAGAGAGGAAATAAAATTTAGAAAGTGCTTTAGATGGCATCATTGCTTCTTTGACAGTATTTGTGGGCTTTGGCCTAAAACTCACCCTGTATTTAACCCTTGTGCGCCCCTCGGTACATTTTTTGCATTTTCAATTGAAAATACTCAATAATTTTGCCTCTGTTAATGGTAAAAAAAAAAGTTTTTTCAATTATCCATCATATGACATCATTTTCCACTATATGGCTGAGGGCTCCATTATATGCTGTTTCACTGAGGCCTTTTTCTATTGCATTTCTGACTATTGCTTTGTAACAGAATACATGATTACAACTAAAATGGTCTGGGTGTGTTGGTATTGATGTTAAATTGTGGTATGAATGTGTGTATTTAGAAAATTATTTGTGTGTGTGTGTGAACAGGGAAACTGAAAGTCTTTTTTGCTCATCATATTTTGAACATCTCTCTCTCTCTCTCTGTTTCTTATGTCCACAGACCACATTTTCTGCTGTCCTGCTGTCCTCTGGGTTAATGTTCCAAAAATGGCATTAAAGGGTTAAAATTATTTAAGAAATACATGTAAATTTAATAGTTATGATCAGGACTGAAGTGGGTCAAAAGATTTAGTGCAGTGAAACTGAAAAAAAAAAAAAAAATTTATAGCACTTTTTAGGAACTGAACATTTTTTGCACCGAGGGTAAAAGGTAGCGCATTTTTACAATAAACTCACACTGCTCAAAAAATAATAATGCACTTAAATCAATGTTGTTGTCAATTATTGATATATCCAAGGGTGTAATAATCCCCCCAAAAAAATTCCAGTTTGCACTTAGTATATGGAAAATATTTCATATTTTGTGTTTTTATCATTTAAAATGTGTGGGTTAATCCTCCCAAAATGGCATTAAAGGCTCACTGCGTGAATGGAGCTGTGCACAAGTTGTAATAAGTTATGTTATTGTGTTTTGGACCAATCAGCAACCCACACTGCAAACTCTTCTCAGATATTTCCTGGGCACATCAGAAACAACTACCCTCAGAGCAGGCACCAGGAGTTCTGGCTAGGGAACTGAATTTAGATCCAGGTTCCTGTGGTCACACACAGGTAAAATTTCTGACTTCCTGGAAAAGTTCATCCTGTGGAAACAGACTATTAGTCACTACCATTTGGCAACAAAAGCAGGATTATTAGACTGGCTGCAGTTAGCCTGCAATACTGGTTTGACAACTACAGTTTTAAGAGACAGATAAGATAGCAGATGGAAATTATCACAACAAGTGAAAACAGAATAAGACAACCAGTTAAAACAAATGCAGAGGGAAATGACTGTATCAGTTTCCAAGATGTTAAGCACTAAAGGCAGATACGACAAGACTACAGATCTGCTGATCAGGAAGGAAGAAGAAGGCTAACAATTGACTGAAGGAAAACTGTGATATTCATGATTATGTTATGGAATAGGGTGAAAGATTTTTCATAAAACAGGCAATTTTCTTAAATTTTTTAGTGATTAAAGATTTATCAACTTTGTTCCACTTAAGAAATGTGATTACCATGCAGCAACCACAAGTACCACTAAACTGCCAATCCTTAACCCAACAAGTTCAACAACAACGTCATCAACAAATATATACTGTAGGTTGTTTGTTCCAACCACCAGATACAACCCACAGGAGTTCAGCAGCGACAGGACTACCAGACCTTTGTTGTCATGGTTACAATAACAAACATGCGGTTAAGGTTGAGGAACTGTCACCGATTTGGTTGGGTTTAGGAAAAGATCATAGTTTGGGCTAAACTAAGCTCTTTCTTAAGGTTAGAGGACCTTCGTTGTCATGGTTACAATAATAAAAATATGGTTACTGTCATAGAGTAGCCATGGGTAAAAGAAACAGTCCTGTCAAACAGCAGTCTCCTGTGTGAGGGGAGATGACAATCACCTCTCAACAGCTTATCAAGTGGAGTCATGGGACACTACTATCCCAGTTTGAACAAACTTTACAATGCAACACATCAGGTCAGAGTGAACAGTGACTTCATCGAAGAAACCTTAGGGGTTATTGGGATTGTGGTCTCTACAGTTATCCCTACCTGGTAGGGGATGGTGGTGTTAGGCAGGTCCACACTAGCGATGAGCCAGCTGTCAGAGGCTTTGTTGGCAGTCCAGAGCCGGTAGTCAAAGTTATCACTGTCTGGTCTGAGGTGGAGATGAAGGGAACCTTGTCCAGTGATTTGGTACACCAGCCTCACACAACTCCAGTCCTGCTGATCCAGGACTGGACTGACAAGAACTGCCTGCTCCTGGTCATGTAAGACGGCTGAGTCCACAGTTATCAAATGCCCTGCGACAACAAAATGAAGATGTATCATATTCATTTACCTGTCAAAATAATTTTCTCAGAAAGGATCAGCCTTGGCTGATAATTGCCACTATGCATTGGTGCAGTATGCAAAATAACGTCTTAGCAATGATGCTGTTTTTTTTCAGGGAAGGTCAAAGGCTGATCCAAATGCCAGCTAGAGAGAAACACAATAAGGCAAGTTTCACCTGTGCCACTGTTTGTTTCTGAATAGCATGGTATGAGTTTATATGCACCAAAGTCAGATTCTGTTAGGATACTCCTGTTGTTGGGTTGGTGTTTAAGCACCGACAGGTTTCAGTGCACAGAAGACTAACAACTGCAGAGAGTTTTTACATTTTATTTTTCTGTTGACCAGAGGCAAATGTCCTGATTATATCCACTGTGAATTGATGTTGTAATAATAAATAAGTAAATACAAATAAACAAAAAAGGGATAAAGCAAGCAAGCATTGGGTGAAGGGCAGGATCTCTCTAGACATCTGTCTATCACAGGACTAACACATAAGCAATTTACAGTTTCCACATCTCCTAATTTGCATGTCTTTGGACTGTGGAAGGAAACTCATGCAGACACAGGAAGAACAGGCCCCCAGGCAGGGGGCTCAAACCCAGGGCCTTCATGCCCCTGTTCCATTTAAGATGTTAACATGTGTCCAGAAATAAGCTATAATGACATATTACCAATGAGTTTTCTGCTTCGTGACTGTGCACACATGCTTGATTGTCCGGAAATGTTAAACCTGCAATGAGCATTTGAGCTCCACAAGAAGTCTGTTTGATAGGCTTAGTCAATTGTACACTAATTGTACACTCGTGGATTACAGCTCAGCGTTCAACACAATCATTCCAGACACTTTAATCACCAAACTGCTACAACTACAGATCCCCCTCCCCACCTGCATCTGGATTAAACACTTCCTCACACACCACCCACAATCTGTCAGACTCGGCCCCCACCTCTCCTCCACACTCACATTCAGCACTGGCTCCCCTCAGGGCTGCGTGCTGAGCCCCCTACTGTATGCCCTGTATACCTATGACTGCACTCCAACCCACCCAACCAACATCATCATCAAGTATGCAGATGATACCACCGTGGTTGGGCTCATCTCTGATGGGGATGAGACGGCATACAGGGCTGAGGTAGGGGAAACTGTCCCTCTGGTGCTCAGCAAACAACCTGACACTGAATGTTCAGAAAACAAAAGAACTCATCGTGGACTTCAGAAAGGACAGACAATACCACACCCCCCTCCTCATAAATGGAGAATGTGTGGAAACTGTCACCACCTTCAGGTTCCTGGGCACCCACATCTCGGCC
Organism: Lates japonicus; assembly: GCA_033238685.1. Taxonomy (NCBI): domain Eukaryota; kingdom Metazoa; phylum Chordata; class Actinopteri; family Centropomidae; genus Lates; species Lates japonicus. The sequence goes on from BRZM01000014.1 coordinate 230,222, forward strand.
AATCTCTCCTGGACCCACAACACCAAGGCCCTCATGAAGAAGGCTCAGCAGCAGCTGCACTTCCTGCATGTACTCAGGAAAAACAATCTGGACAAGAAGCTGCTGCTGGCCTTCTATCACTCCTCTGTGGAGAGTGTACTAACATACTGCCTGAGTGTGTGGTACAAAGGCTCCACAGCTGAGGACAGGAAGGCTGTGCAGAGGGTCATCAACACCGCCCAGAAAAATCATAGGCTGCCCTCTGCCCTCCCTGGAGAACATACCCAGATCCTGCTGCCTCAGGAAAACCAGGGCCATCACAGGAGACCCCTCACATCCCGCCCACCACCTGTTTGACCTGTTGCCCTCTGGACAGCGCTTCAGGTCAATCAAGTCCCACACCACCAGACTCACCAACAGCTTCTTCCCCTGGGCCATACGGACTGCAAACAGTCACTGAACATACCCCCCACCCGCACCCATCACCACCACCACTACTCACACACACACACAAAGCCGAGGACACTATTCAACCCACCTGCACCTTAAACTGTCCTGGCTTTATTCCTGCACATGTGTGTTGTGTTTTTCCCTGTCTATTTAAATGTCCCTCTGCAAATGTGACTTTTCTATTTAAAGTATCTTCAGTGCTGCTGCAGAGATGATTTCTAATAGGAATGTAGAATTCTAACTTATTAATTCCCACAGTAAATGTGTAAAGACTATTCCAGGGGAGGCTTGAACTCACCTTAGCACTGCTCTAGAGTATACTGTTACATATACAGTAGGTACTGTGCACTAACCAATTGCACCACTGGAGCTGGAGAAAAAGAGGAACAACAACAACAAAGAATACTGTAGAAGGAAGAAAAAAGGTGAAGTGTCAAAACACATAAGAGATGTACATACAGCTCTGGTCATTTGTATTACTTTCTGGCCATATTATGAATTAAAGAGAGACTATGCCTTTTCTGAAGCAAATTTGTAAAGACTGGAATCCTACTTCCTACATCTTCCCTTTATCTCACCACCAAGAGTCTTTTTACCCATTCATCCAGGTCAGAGAGGCGATTCAGTGGATATAAATAGTGTTTATGGAGAATTGGTTTAAGTGCCCTCAGCTCTAAATCAGGGTGGGGAGGGGAGGCAGGGGGATTTATGGTTGTATGTGTAATCCCTTATTTGGTCATATGAAGTTCATCGAGAATCAAAGTAGCAGGAGAAGTCTTTGAGCAGTGACTTTGACTTAAACAGTGAGCTACAGAGAAGCAGGTAGGGCAGGGCAGCTGCAGCCCAGTAGTCAGTTTTTTAGTCAGCATGTGTAAGTCAATTTACTGCAAATCACATGTACCATTTTCCACAGATAATAATTCTACAAACCATGCAACCATGTTCTATGAACTGTGCAGTCACAGTATTCATTAAGTCTAATTTTCTTAATGTTATGGGGTGATGCAGTGCAGACCTTTAAAATCAATCCGCAACGATTTTCGTACTGCATACATGCATGAAAGAAACTGGTCTTCTAGAAACTACAACTAATTTGCAACAACAAATATGTTTGTATGTTATCTGGAAACATAATGCT
>BRZM01000014.1:234288-276860 GCA_033238685.1 Lates japonicus
CAGTCCTTTTCACTTTGTATATGCTTCCCTTGGGCAACATTATCAGGAATCACTCCATAAATTTCCATTGTTATGCAGATGATACACAGCTTTATCTGTCAATGAAGCCTAAAGAAACCAATCAGCTAGCCAAACTCCAGGCTTGTCTTAGGGACATTAAGACTTGGATGACAAGCAATTTTTTACTACTGAACTCAGATAAAACTGAAGTCATTATAATTGGTCCTGAACACATCAGAAATAAATTTTCTAATGATGTAGTTCCACTAGACGGCATTGCCCTGGCTCCCAGCTCCACTGTAAAGAATCTGGGAGTCATCTTTGATCAGGATATGTCCTTTAACTCACATATAAAACAAACTTCTAGGACTGCCTTCTTTCACCTGCGTAATATCACCAAAATTAGACATTTTCTGTCTCAAAAAGATGCAGAAAAACTAGTCCATGCATTTGTTACTTCCAGGCTAGAATACTGTAATTCATTATTATCAGGCTGCCCCAACAAGTCTCTAAAGACTCTGCAGCTGATCCAAAATGCTGCAGCATGATTACTGACAGGAACTAGAAGAAGAGACCATATTTCTCCTGTGCTAGCCTCTCTACATTGGCTCCCAGTCAAATCCAGAATAGAATTCAAAATCCTCCTCCTCACCTACAAAGCCCTTAATGGTCAGGCACCATCATACCTGAAAGATCTCATAGTCCCCAACAATCCCACTAGGACTCTGCGCTCCCAGAATGCTGGTTTACTGGTGGTTCCCAGAGTTTCCAAGAGTCGAAAGGGAGGCAGAGCCTTCAGTTATCAGGCTCCTCTACTGTGGAACCTTCTCCCAGTCTCGGTCCGGGAGGCAGACACCCTCTGTACCTTTAAGAGTAGGCTTAAAACTTTCCTCTTTGATAAAGCTTATAGTTAGGGTTGGCTCAGGCTTGAACCATCCCTTAGTTATGCTGTAATAGGCCTAGACTGCTGGGAGATCTCCCATGATGCACTGAGCTTCTCTCTCTCCCTCTCTCTCTCTCTCTCTCTCTCCACAGTATGGATTCATATCCCATGTTACATGTTACTAACTCAATATCTTCCCTTTCCTGTAGTATTGTGCTCTTCCGTCTCTCTCTCCTCTTCTGTCTCTTTCTGCAGGTATTTCTGCCTCTGGAGCTGTAGAGTCTGATCTGTGATGACAAGTCTCCTGCTGCTCCTACAACTCCACTCAACACCTGCTGCTATAATTAGAAACTACTAATACTGCTTCTAGTATTATTGCTACTTTTGCAATTACTACTTTAATTATCACTACTATCATTACTACTACTGTATTATTGGTATCACTTTCCTTTTTTTTAAAACATGGAATCCATATTATGCTATGTTCTTCTGTCACTATTCTCTATCCTACCCTACTTTTGTTCAGTTGTTGGGAGGAGTTGTGTGCTTTGGAAAGAGTTTGTACTGCTAGTACTATGATAATTGCACAGGATGACAGATCCTGCCGTCATCAGAGGAGTGGAGGAGAGGAGAGGAGAAGAGTGTTTATGGAGTATTCTACAGTCTTACATGCCACTAATATTAGCAGAACTTTTCACCTTAAGTTGTCAACATACTTGAAGTCAGAAATTGGCCGAGTTGAAGCTCTAAACAGTCCAGAGAGAGAGATAAGGAGTACTCGTCGTGGTGGTCTGTGGGACAGCAGTGAGGCCCTGACAGCTCTCCACCTCACTCCATCCATCCCTGTCCTTCTGTTTATTCTATTCCAGCACAGCCTGAAGTCTTTTGTTTCTCATGTCTCTGTTTAGTGAATATAATCATCTAGGACATCTATCCTGGTTTTAACCACAAATTCTGCCTTGGTTTCTTTTTTTGGTGCAGCCTCCTCAGCTCAAGCCCACATTGCCATGACAACCAAACAGAAAACACTACCATGGTCCCCTCTTCCTTTTTATGAGCCTATTTATTGCCACGGTGGGTGTAGTCTATCACCATCTCCAAGGCCAGACTAGTGGCTGGAGCTCATTCCATCTCAGTCTGGTTAGTGGTTTAGTACACACCACACTGGTTCTCTGAAGCTTCTGTTTGGGGTAGAGCTCTGTTTTCTGTGTCACAGGGAATATGCAGTGTACTAGCTACAGTTACTGCACACTGAGAGCTAAAGGCTTGGCTGGAAGAGAGATGGTACACACAATTTACAGTGCCGCCACTAACAGTGGGAACATAAACTGTGCTGACAGATGATCATAAACATAGGGAGCTGCTTTGGGAAACTCTGTGGCTTGATGCACACAGTGGAGCAGCCAGTGGAAAACAAGACAAAAGGGGAGTTGATTGGAATTTCTGGCTTGGCACATGGAATGTGGTGACACACTTCTGTAATGCAGGAGATCAAAATTCAGCACATCTCACACTGTAAAATTTTTAAATGTAATTCAGTCAGCTCATCTTTTCCCAATAACACAGTGTAATTACATATGTTTGTCAGCCAACTTAAATTGCAAAGTTTCAAAACTCATATTTATATAAGTCTTCTTTTCTGTAATCCAAAGAAAATGATGACATGATTCTGACAAAGGCAGAATAAAGAATTATCTGCAGAAAAAAGTAATAATATTATGAGATAAAGTTGTAACCTTGTAAAAGTGATAATAATATGGTAATAAAGATGTAATTCTACAAAAGGAAAAAATCACAATATCACAAGAAAAAAGTGAGAATAAGATTGTGCTATTATGAGAAGAAGTCAAAATACTGAGATTTAGGTCATGATGTTTTGAGAAAATAATTTCATATTTCAAGAATAATGCATTTTGAATGATAAAAAGCTATAATCCTTAGATTAAAAGACGTTGTTATATTCAGTAAAAAACAAAACACCATTAATAGTTGGTTGGTTAGACTGGGTAGATTTGATTACATATGTATGTTCATTTCCTGACTGTTCATATATTCAGTTACTATTCTTCAATGCACAATGAATTTCTGAGAGCATGTCAGTGCCCCCCACCCTCCATCCCCCTCTCCCTGGCAATTAGGAACTACTCCCCCATTTGACCCACTGAAAGAGTCTCAGTACCACCACACTGTACCTCACTAACAACTGATTCTTACTGAAGGTTAAACCCACTGTGTTAAATGTAACTGTACTACTGTCATTGATAAAAAGGATCAAAAGTTTTTACTGGAAAAAAGACACAGCTGGTAGTGATACAAAGGCTTGAATACTAAAGGAGGAAGTGTTGATTTACTAGCAAACAGCAAATTAAAACAGGAGCAGCCCAGATAAAAGAGAGGGTTCTTACCAAACTATGATCAAATATATGTATAAAACACAATAAAGAATTAAAGGTGTGCTTCATATTTGAGCCTGTTTCAAATAATCTTTCTCTGCAGCGGCAATAAAGGCCCTGTTCACTGCTTGAAAGTTTACAGTAGTTGTTTTGTATCAAATATATAGAGCTGGTTTTAAGGAATTAAGTATTAACATTTGAAGTATTTAAAAAAAGAAGTTTATCCATGTTTAATTCATGGTCATTTTAATTCCAAACATTAAAATTATGTTATATTTTTCTGTGTCATACACACATCCACACACACAAAAACATCCACACACACACATACATCCACACACACACATACATATACACACACACAACCATGCACACACACACACACACACACACAAACACACCAACCAATCCAAAATGACAACAAGTGTGACAATGACACAGCTACAGCACCTTTCCTTTCTAATGAACTCAGAAAAGCTACGATAAACGTCCAGTAAGAGTTTATATTTGATTAATAGCTCATTTTAGACATTGCTCAAATGCAAATCTGCACATACTGAGGAAAGGTTTATAAAAAGTATTTCAATCCCTTGTCATAACTCAATAATTCAACAGTAAGGAATGTTACTGAGATTACTTGACTCCAGAAATAAGCAGTAAAAGTGATATGACAAGTAGCTGAGTAGCACAAGACTGGCAAGAGAGAAACCAGTGAGGAATTATTTCAATGTCACAAGTGGGCTCTACTGAAAAAGAAGCAGCTGGTAACACCATGTGTGTCAGAGGAGACATGTGGCTGTGGACAGTGCAGGTAGGAGTGACAAGGACCAAACTGTGGAGACAACTATTCAGTCTGAAGTGAGAGAGGAAAACCACACAAAAAAAACTCGGAGAATTCTAAGTCATGATACAAAAGTGAAAATGCAAGTCTGCAGCCATCTGTTATACTGTGTTATTATTACAGTATATCACAGTAAGGATGACACGAGGAGTAATCATACAATTTTACTCCTACAGCACAGCCTGACTGCTGATTCTTGCTTGATCTACCATGACTTGAATTCATGTTAGCAGAGAGGTGAAAAGTGTGCTGAAATGATCTATCTTTCAACTCAAAATAATAACATAAATTATTGTATTATTATTGTATTCCTCTCATGATTTTATTGTGTAACTATTCTACAAAATCAAAACTGACTCTGTGCTAATATTAGCCCATTATTTGATCAGCAGAATATCCCAAAAAAGAGACTGCTATAACATTCTTCTACTTCCTTTTAAATATGCTCCAAAAGTGTTGCCTTTTGCTGTTTGCTCTGTCACAGCTCTGGCTGTGACTCCAGGTTTTGTTTCTTTGTTTTACTTCTCATGTGTGTCTCTGTGTATGATAGTGTGTGTGTCAGGGCGTCCCCTGCCTTTGTCGCTCCTCATTGTCCCTTCATCCTCATACTTCATTAAACCTATGGGCCATAATCACAACTCTGTCTCTGAGTTTGCTTTTGGGTCCAGTATAAGACCTAGCCTTAACAGTCTTTGTCTTTGGAAGTCATACATGCAAACACACATTGCCCATTTTGAAGAGCATTTCATCATTTGAGGAATGTCAGTTGCCAATTGCAGACCACACCAAAAGCAGAGTATTTTTCTGAGTGAAAATTAAGGCCTGTGATTCTCTCTCACTTGGCGTAAACAAAACTGATAATTTAATCCTCCATGCACGGCGGCTGTGGCTCAGGTGGTGGAACAGGTCACCCACTAATCAGAGGGTCCATGGTTCGATTCCAAGCTCTTCCAGTCCGCTTGCCATAGTATCCTTGAACTCCAAATTGCCCCTGATACCATATGTGTGTGAGTTTATGTACATGTGTCAGAGCTCTCTATACATAAAACACATAAAAGTGCTGTATGAATGTGTGTGTGAATGGGTGAATGTGATCTGTAGTGTAAAGTGCTTTGAGTGGCCAACACGACTGGAAAAGCACTATATAAATGCAGTTAATTTACCACTATTACTGTAAGTTTAACCACACTACTACTGCAGTAAGCAAGTCTGAGAAAGAACAAAATGCAGAAGAGGGGTGGTAGAATTAGGCAGGGTAAGGGTAAGGCATTGCCTTAGAGCTATCTGCTGATTTTAAACATGAGGGCTGCTGATGTGATTAGAACACTGGAGTGAACTACACCTTGTGAACATTTTTTTCCTAATTGGAAATAAAAGTCTTTTGTGGCAGGGATGGCACATTGTGAGATCTTTCTAAGAGTGCCACCTTGAGTCAGTAATGATAAATTCCACCCACTGGTTGGCAAAATCCCCCATATTTCCAGGAAAAACAAAAAGAACATGGCTCATGTGTCCTAAAGGGCAGTTATGATGCTGATGAGGTGTCACAGGTCAACACACATCAGAAAAGCTCCACTTCTTTAAATGTCTTGTGTGCTGGTTTATGGTCACCTCTTGTTATCTTCCCTGCTGATGTTAACATTAAATGCAGGCTGGATCAGACCTGCTCTGCCTGGACCTGTAGTGGCCACTCACTAACTGGCTAAATCAGTTCAGAGAGTGAATGTTTAATGTTACCATTCAATTTATTCCTGCATGTTTTACATTTGACTTATGAGTGGTTGCAAGATATCTGTTGTCTGGTTCTACTCCAGAGTCACTTACAGGTCATACATTCGTATGTTTACAATAAAATGGATTTCGTCCTTGACTATTAGAGTGGCACTATAATACTGCAGCAGACTATTCCAAGCATATTAACTTCTGGTAGTATGCAAAGCTCATAATGACACTGTACCTTCTTCATTCATGCTCCAGCTGCCGTACTCTGGGTCTGACATGTAGCCACAGGTGCCCAGCTCAAAGTTGCAGGACCCGGGCAGCAGCAGCTGCTGCGCCACGAGGGATCCGCACAGTAGCAGCACTGCAAAAGGAGAAGAAACAAGCATCCATGCTACTGAGTCGATCTATGCGAAAATTTGTCAGATTTTGTGGTTGAACAGAAAAATACAACTAGCAAGACCAAAGTATAAAGAGGACATCTGTGGCACATGAAGAATTCCGGTGCAACTTTCAGAATTTTGCCCTCAAAGTGAAATTAATTCATTTACCTTGGAGAGTAAGGCAGACGCTGCTCATCGTATCTGCCGCGGCAGAGTTTTAAGATTCCTCGTTGAATTACTGCTGTTAAATTACTGCTCGTCTGTGGCTAAGTTCCCCCAAAGGACTAAAGCACCAACAGCTCGTAGGGACCCTCACTGGTTCTTTCTCACATGATGTAACAATGTAAGCAAGAAAGATGGAGGGTTTATCTGGGTGGTTGAATGGATGTTCCGGAGGCGGGAGGAAGAAGCAGCGGTCCAGATCACAACGCCTTTACGCCTCCTTCGTCTGCTCTGCCCCGTCATACTTATGAAACAGGGCCGTATCCAGAGGGGATCGGGGCCTTTATGGAGTTCTCCCTCTACCACTACTCCACTCTGAACAAACAGTATGTATGAGCTCAATTAAGATTCAGTAAGTCTATCCAAAGTTCGAGTAAATCTACATCTCCAAACAGATTTACTAATATCCAGTAATTTCATTTCATTTAACTTAAAGCATCTGTGTGTACAAATAATTCTCAAAATGTCTTTGTAAGAGTATCATTAATGGTGGAAGAATGAACCATTAGAAGAGAACACATGCTGCATTAATGAACTGATTAATGTTTGTAACTGTCAACCATTACTAGAAAAAGTTGGCAACATAGCCTACATATATAGACTATCACTATATGACACATTTTACATTAATGTAGTTCTCCTTTCTCACATATCGCAGAATAAAGAAAACACATGATCTGCTGCTGATTAAGTTTGCACCCTGTGGTGAGAAAATATACATCCCTAATAACTATGAAAGTGGATGTATTGGCCTTACTAGCTGGTTGATATTGATGTGTCAACTTTGATGCAGTGACATCATAGTTTTCTGCATATGGCCAACCATGTGGTGTGGCATACACAAAAGATATCTTACTAAATGCATGTGTTTTTGGCCATTTGGGGCAGTACAAGCAACCTGTAAATATATTAACAATTATTAATTATTAATGTTGACATGTCATCACTTTTTTAGTTCATACAGCTCATACTTGTTAGCAATCAGGTGTTTATTTCTGCATCCAGCATACACAGAGCAACATGATGAGTCATGCGGAGTGGTATTTGTGTCCACCTGATTAATCCAAGTCCAGTATTCCCTCTCTTTTAGCCCTGTTTTTGATCTCCAATAAATATATCTCCAATATAAATATCTGGCTCTTTACCTGCTAAATGCTCCACTATGTTAACCACCATTGTCTCTAACTTTGTCTGTCTGCTGTTTGCAAGTAGTGGACAGTGACTTTATCAGAACTTTTTCTCTGAAAACTGCTCCTGTTGGAAATCATGGGCGGAGTAAACCAAAACTGTGAAACTGTGTGATGTAAAAATAAGACTTAGAGAGGTTAAAAACACAGAATTCTCCATTATCCATCTTTAAGCAACTTTTACCAGCATTTACCAGCTCCTCCTGGGGGATCCCAAGGTGTTCCCAGGCCAGATGAGATATATAATCCCTTAAGTAAGTTCTCAGTATCCCCAAGGTCTTCTCCCAATTGGATGTGTCCGGAAAACCTCCAAAGGAAGATGCCCAGGGAGCATCCTAATCAGATGCCTGATCCACCTCAGCAGGCTCCTTTCAACACGACATCCAGAGGGAGCTCTACTCTGAGCTCCCTCTGGATGTCCCAGCTCCTCACCCTATCTCTAAGGCTTAGCCCAGACACCTTATGGAGGAAACTCATTTTGGCTGCTTGTATTCACAGTCTTGTTCTTTCAGTGACTACCCAAAGCTTGTGACCATAGGTTAGGGCTGGAACATAGATCACCTGGTAAATCCAAAGCTGTCTTCCAGCTCAGATCCCTCTTCACCACAATGGTCCGGTACAAGGTTTGCATTACTGCTGATGCTGCACCAATCCCCCTGTCAATCTCCCATTCCATGCTACCTTCACTTGTGAACAAGAACCCAAGATACTTAAACTCCTTCATTTGGGACAGCAAATCTCCCTCCACTCAGTGGGAGCAATCCACTGTTTTCCAGCTGACAAGCATGACCTCAAACTTTGAGGTGCTGAGCCTCATCCTGACTGCTTCACACTTGACTGCAAACCTCCCCAGTGCATGCTGAAGGCCACGGTCTGATGAAGCCAACAGAACTACATCATCTGAAAAGAGCAGAGACACAATTCTGAGGTCGCCAAAGCAGACCTCTCCCCACCTCGGCTCTGCTTTGAGATCTTGTCCATGAATATCATAAACAGGATCAGGGACAAGGGACAACCTTGGCAGAGTCCAACACCCATTGAAAACACTGTGTTTGACTTTGAGAGTACAGCTCTCACTTTGGTTGTATAAGGACCAGATGGCTGGCATCAGTAGCTCCGGTAACCCGTACTCCTGCAGTATCCCCCACATGGTCCTCCCCAGGATACAGTCATACACCTTCTCCAAGTCCACAAAACACATGTAGACTGGATGGTCAAATTCCCATGACACCTTCAGCACTCCCCCTACAAGGGTAAAAAGTTGGTCCACTGTTCCATGGCAAGGATGGAATGTGCATTGCTCCTCCTGAATCCAAGGTTCGACAATCAGTTGGAGCCTACTTTCCAGCACCCTGGAACTTTCCCAGGGAGACTGAGCAGCATAATACCCTGATAGTTTGAGCACACCCTCTGGTCCCCCTTTTTAAAAATGGGGACCATCACACAAGTCTGCCACTCTACAGGTACTGCCCCTGACCTCCACACAACATAGAAGAGGCATGTCAGCAAAGACAGCCCCACAATATCCAGAGCCTTTGGCATCTCAGGGTGAATCTTATCCACACTTGGTGCCTTAAGGCTGGGTAGCTTCTTGACAACCTCAGCAACTTCTGCTAAGGATGCCAAGGATGAGTGAGGCTTCCCCTGAGTCTTCAGGCTCTGTGTCCTCCACAGAGGACATAATGGTTGGATTCAGGAGCTCCTCAAAGTGCTCTTTTCACTGATTAACATTGTCTCCAGTCTGAGACAGTGGTTCCCTTCCCTGGCTGAACACAGCTTGGCTGAAGCCAGGCTTTCTCTCCTGAGGCATTCAAAGGTTTTCCAGAACCTCCTCAAGGCCAAACAAAAGTCTGTCTCTCCCAACTCTTCCCACACCAGAGTTTTTGCTATCATGACCACCAAAGCTGCAGTCCCTCTGGCCTCCCAGTATACGCCCGCTGCTTCAGGAGACCCCTGGGCCTACCATGTGCAAAAGGTCTCTCTCTTCAGTCTGACGGCTTCCCTCACCACCGGTGTCAACCAGTGGGTTCTTAGGTTGCTACCTCACCAAGCACTGATGACCCTCTGACTGCAGCTTCTACCTGCTGCATCTGCAATTGAGGCTTTGAGCATGGCCCACATGGACTCCATGTCCCTTGGGGTGCATGAGAAAGGTAGGAGTTGAAGACCTCCCAGACAGGGGCCTCTGCCAGATGTTCCCAGTTTACCACCAGGTGGTGATCAGTTGTCAGATCTGCCCCTGTCTTCATCCAAGTGTCCAAGACATATGACCGCAGATCTGATGATACAACCACAAAGTTGATTATCAATCTTTGGCCTAAAGTGTTCTGGCACTAAGTACACACTACATACACCTTACGTTCGAAAGAGGTGTTTGCAATAGCCAATCAGTGACTAGCACAGAGGTCCAATAACAAAGCAGACGGCATTCTTCCCAATCGTGCCCATCCAGGTTTCTCCATCATCACCCATGTGAGCACTGAAATCCCCAGCAGAACTATAGAGTCCTCAGTTAGAACGCTTTCCAGGACACCACCCAGTGACTCGAAGAAGGCCGGGTACACTAAGCTGCTGTTTGGTGTATAAGCAGCCAGAGCCTTCCCATCAGAAACTCATAGTTGCATAGTGGTGACCCTCTCATTTGCTGGGGGAAACACCAACACAGCAGCACTCCACTGGGGACTTGTGAGAATCCCTAGCTTAACCAAGCCCAATAGTTGCAAGCCCTGCCACCAGACACTCGCTGGCAAGCTCCCCTCCCAGGTCTGGCTCCTGAAGGGAGGCCCAGTTTCCCCATCCAGGTGAGGTAGTGCAGGCTTGATTTTTCCGTGTTATTGGGGTTCTTTGAATCACTCATAGTCTAACCACTCCCTCTGGACCAGTTTGCCTTAAATGTAAACATATAATTTGTTTATTTATTTAAAAAAAAAAACACCTCACAAGGAAGGAATGTAACAAAATAACAACATGGACGGAGGAATTTTTTTTTTAAATGACCCTATTCCAGTATCTCAAAAAACTTCAGAAAGAAAACATACATACAGTCCCTACATATCAACTAGTATTTGCTTTATAAGGAATATTACAAATTTTGTGAGTAAAGAATTGCGTCAAGATATGTACATGATATAGTAGTATAGTATGACATTTTACAGTGTAAAAAAACTTAGGCATTGTGGACAAACTATGTAAATCAAGAAGCTGTTTCTAAAACAGCTTTTTTTATTTACTTCTCTTGTGCTTTAATATTTCCAAGGCCTTATATTCACTGCACTAGTTCAGGTCATAAAGACCTCCACAGTGTTTTACAATGATCAACGTTTAGCCCAAACCCATGACTGATAATGGACATCTGGAGATACTGACATTGTCTGTTGCTGGGGTAACCAAGGTCTTTGATAAAGATATAGACAAAAACTTAGACAATGCTGTCCAAATCTAGTTTCAGTCAATGATGAGCTTAGTAGATATAAGGACAAGATATATTTGACATTTTTTAGGCAAGAACATCTGACAGTGGTAATATTTGAGTGATCACACCTTTAGATTTAGAACATAATTTGTTCTTATTTGGGTAAGGTGCGAGAAAGTGTTGCAACCATGTAGCAACTGGAGCTATATACACCCTGTTAAACCTGACATTTTCAGAACTTTGGCGTAGCACTACTCTGGCACACTTCATGGTACACAAGTCATGGTACTGATCATAATTTTTCTCAGTTAGTGTACAGCTTGTAATGTGCACTTCTGCCTGAGACTTCTGAATTCCTGGTGATCATTGTTATGCCAATCTTCTGTTCAATAAAGGACAGAGTCAATGGTTGTCTTTCTGTAAGTTTAATTAATACGTTTGCAAACGGACCCACTGCACTTCTCAAGCATGAGATGCACAATGAGTACAGAGTACAAAAGATGATAGATTAAATGCAATTAAGAGTACACACTATCTAACAGAGTTACATCTGTAGGAGAAAAGAACAACATCTTCAGAAGACTACACAACAGTGTGGCCCTCAGGAGACTACACAGCTGTGCCGCCACCTTATCATCTCCTGTCCTTGACAGGGCAAGGAGCCCTGCCAGTTTATCCTCGCCGGTGCACAGAGAGTGAGGCCCCCATGATCTGATTGATTGTTCACAGATCTGGGGTCTCCACTATCTGTCCGCTTGCTGATGTGTAGAACAGGCTGCAAAAGAGCTGAACATATGATATTTCATAAGGCGCAATTGAAGTACAATACAAGTGATCAAGATTATCAATAAATCACAATTATCATAAATCATATGAGAATTTCCATTACATCATCTTTTCTCACAAGATTTTCCTTCACATTTAGCATTTCTGTTGTGAAAGTCATCAACCAGGAGTCAGTCTAGGGCTAGAGAGAGATCATGGAGGACAATCATATCTAAGAGCATCTTTGAACAGAGACAAATGTTATCCCATGCATGACCCCCTGTTATCACACAACTGAAGTTATATATGTAATGATAGGTCCATGACAACTTAACAAACATAATATGGTGATAAGGAGTGTGAGATACACTTGAAAGATCAGGAGAAAGCTACCAGGTGGACCTTGATTATAGACCTTGAATATAGACTATTTTTTGTCCCTATTGCTTGAAGCTGACCGATGCAGTGATTAAAATATAACAGAAAAATGAGATTAGATTAAAATGCAGCAAACACAGTGCTGCAGTGCTTTTATATATAAGGTAAACCATTGGTGATTGTGACTCACCACCGGTACTACAAAACAAAGCAGTCTCAAAGCACTATGCAAATAAATAGAGAGATGGACTGTATTCATTTGGGTTCACCCTCTACTACATCATCCCTGTATATTTCTCTAATTCCTGTTTTAAGATGAGAGTGATTTTTCCAGGGAATGAAACACCTAATATGAAATGGGGAATGGGCCTTGCAGGATATACCAAAGCTCAGGGCTCCACAGTTGCGTACTGTAGAAACATATTACACATCTGGATATGGTTATATTCAAAAACACAAGACCCCAGTACATAATTTTACATATCTGTTTCTGCTTACTGAGCAAAACATTTCTACAATCATAATGATATAACAGAGTAAGTGAAATGAAGACAGTTCTGATTTCCATCAGCACTATTCATACATTTTTTTACATTTAAACCCCCACTTTTGCAACCTGTAAATCTTTAACTTTGGTCATTCAATGGCTAATATCATCACTCTCACAATTATTCTTCAGAAGGGGCACACTGAACCTACCAGTAGGCCAAAAGGTGAATATCATCGACACAGTTCTACCCTACAGGGGCTGCCAAAAATTAACAAACTAATCTTTTCTACTGTTTTTTTTTTTTTTTTTTAGTTCAATACAAATCAAATTTACACTGTTGCTGAGGATTACCTACAGAGCTGAATGATCTTGTTTAATTGAGAATACTTATTGATAACTGTATGAGAGAAAGAAAGAGAGAGAGGGGCAGAAACGTTTCTTTGCCATGACAGCGAAGATCTGTCACTTGATCTGAGTAGGGTCCTGTCATGGTGTAATCCCATGCCTTCCATTAAGTAGAGTGTACACAGCCAAATTCACAAGCAAAGGTCATACAATTCTATTATTAATTACATCTTGCCGGCAGATAGGTTGTTATCTCTTTTGCAGTGTTGAGTTAACATCACTGTGGCACTATACCATTCCCCAGTACGGTATGGTTTCGGGCCTAAAGATTACCATTAGCTAGTGCTAATGCTATGCTAGCCAACTGCCAAACCAGAGGCGGAAGGTTCCATATCCATTAGTAGAGCGGGGTACCCGGGGAATACCATGGTATAAAGGATAGTTTTGGTAAGAGGCAGAAATGTTTCTTTTTGGAGGCTCAATAATGATGCAACAGGACATTTTGATGAGAGAATATATTGTAAATTGTTATTAATGGTGGTTTGATTCATGGGTGGCGCTTCTGGTATAAAGCCGGGGTTGAGGCAGTCCCACAAGGAGAAGGCAGCTTGTGTGAGAAGGCAGCAAGTGCTAGAGCCCTATAGGAAGGGGCCTAGTGTTGGTATCTCTGTTTGTCTCATTTTGAGTTCTGAAATCTTGAGGAGTTTTGTATTTTCGCTTGATTTATTTTCTATTTATTTTTCTATAACTCACCTTCACAAATTGGTACTTTGCACCCGACTGGTAATGTAAATAAATAGAGCACCAGGTAAAGCATTTGAGTCTGTGCCTCCTTCTTCCACCACTGGGTCAAATCTTACATGTGGTGTCAGAGGTTAAAACAAGCCAGAGGATGCCTCCCAGGAAGGCCCAGCGACAGTGGCCAGAAGCTGATGAGGAGGAATGTGTTACCGGAGGTGCTGAGGAAGATGGTTTCCAGTCAGAAATCAACCCTGGCACATCTGTCTAGTCTTGTCTCCTTGGCTAGGATTTTTGAGAGTTTTATGCACCTGCAGATGGAGAGAGACAAAAGACAAGAAAAGGAAGCTGCAAAGCAGAAGCAGAAGTTCAGTGTGTTGAATCAAGTCACACAGCTCCAGCTGGACCTGGAGGCTGCCAGGACAGGTCAACCACCAGCACTGACTGTTGGAGTGCCAAGAGGAGAATCCAATACTAGTAATACTCTGAAGACACTGAGCATTTTATTACCACTTTTGAGAGGCTGGCAGAGGCTTACAGCTGGCCATGGCAGGACTGGGCTGTCAGGCTGATTCCGCTGTTGACAGGGAAGGCCAGGAGTGCTTTTGTGGCAATGAACCATGTGGACACAAAAAACTATGACTTGTTGAAGGCTGCTGTACTAAAAAAGTGTGAAATCAACACAAAAAATTATCATCAGTGATTCTGCTTCTCTGAGACTCCAGCTGAGGAGTCCCCCCAAGAACTGTATACTCGTCTCAAGGAGTCATTCTGAAAATGGGTCCAGTACGACATGTGAGTGTGATCCATCCACTGCTGCAGAGGCTGCTAAACTGGTGGATGCCTATGTCATTGCTCACAGGGGCCCAGGAGCCTACCACTATGCAGGACAGGGACCTAAATGCATGACTAGGCCAGTGGTAGAAAACCTCTATTGGTAGAATCAACAAATCTCAAGGCCCAGTCAGGTCACAAAACTCAGAGAGTGCGTCATAACTGTAATGAAGTAGGCCATACTCATCCCTTTTGCCCAGTTAAAAAGGCCAAAACTACAAATCTGTGTTATGTCCCAATACCTGAGTTAACTCCTCCCCCAGAGTCAGGTGAGTCACCTACGGCTGCTGTCCTGGTAAATGGCAGACCCCTGTCTGCATTATTAGACACAGATTGTTCACACTCTCTCGTTCAGGCCAGGTTTGTGCACAGGGAACTGTGGAATTAAGAAGAAACAGTACCAGTTATGTGTGTGCATGGCCAAAATTCAGAGGTGTCTACAGCTGAGGTCTATGTAGAAGTACACAATCAACCTTACCTCATGAAAGTAGGAGTGGCTCCCAGAGTTACCCTATCCTGTGTTGTTAGGGACAGATTTTCCCATTCTCTTGGATTTGATCCAAGAGAGCAGGAGTAGGTTGTGTGGAGTTGTCACCAGGTCTAAGGCAAGGGAAATCCCAGCCCCATCAGTTCTGGAGATTACTCAAGCAGATCCAGCAGTGTTGCAGGCAGTTTTACCTGTCCCACAGTTTCCAGGTACAGCGATGCCTTTGTCTGCCCCATTAGACAAAGAGAGTCTAGCTTCTGAGGCAGGTCCTGCAGAGATACAGGGAACTGCTGCACAAAGTCATGTGGCTTGTCCTGAGGTTCCAGCTGAAACTACTCTAACTCAACTCTAACCTTGCCTTTCAACAGACAAACACATTGGCAGAATTTTCCAAAAAGGCAGAGGCTGGGCCTAGTTCACTTTGCCTTTTGTGGTTGAAAAGGGTCTGTTGTACAGGCATTCTGAATATGGGAAACAGCTTGTCCTTCCTGAGGTATCAAGGGCTGAGGTACTTAGGGTAGGTCACACTGTCCCATGGGCTGGTCATTTGGGTTTCATGAAAACTTTCATGAGAATAAGTAAAAGGTTTTACTGGCCAGGAATGTAAAGGCCAGGTTCAAAACTACTGTAAAACATGCCCTGAGTGTCAGCTCACAGCAGATAAGCATACAGCTCCAGCGCCCCTCATGCCACTCCCTGTCATTTCCACTCCATTTCAATGTATTGGAGTAGATATTGTTGGTCCTGTAGGGAGGAGTCAGGCAGGCAACAAGTTCATTTTGGTCATCTGTGACTAGGCCACTAGGTATCCTGAAGCCTACCCCTTATTAGAAGTGACAGCCACAACCATGCTTAAGTTTTTCAGCCAAGTTGGCATTCCCAGGGAGGTCCTTACTGATCAGGGGACAAATTTCATTCTCTCAAGTCTATCAGCTCTTAGGGATCAAAAGAGTGAGAACCCCCCTTTACCACCCTCAGACTGATGGACTGGTCAAGCGTTTTAACAAAACTTTAGTTGGTATGCTGAAGAAGTTTGTGTCTGATGCTGGAAAAGACTGGGACAGCTGGCTGCCATTTTTGCTTTTTGCATACCGTTAACTTCCCCAGAGATCAACTGGATTTTCACCATTTGAGCTGATCTGTGCTCATCAGGTCAGAGGCCCTCTGGATGTGCTCCGGAAGATGTGGGAGGAGTCTGATTCCCCAAAGACTATGAACATTATCTCTTTTGTCCTGAAGATGTGGGAGCAGCTCCTTAAAACCACATCAGTGGCTCGGGAGAATCTGTCCCAGGCCAAACAGAAAGAGTAGTATGTACCTGGGGAGCAAGTTTTGTTACTTTTGCCAACATCAGACAACAAACTGCTGGCAAGGTGGCAAGGCCCAGTAAGGCAGATTTCTTTGAGAATACGCATAGAGAAAAATAGGCACAGATACTCTGTACTCGATCAACTCTTCATGAAGGCACTTTAGTATCGGTACCGGGTCAAATGCAGTCTGCTCATGCCACCCGAAAGATTGACGACGACACACAGAGAACTTATATATAGAGTATATATAGCCCAAGAAGTCACCCAGATAACATAAGATACATTGTTTTATCTATATATAGGTCATGTTCCATGTTCGAATTGTAGTCATAAGACATATCATCCTATAGTGCTAACATCTGGTCAACATCTGGTCATCATGTACTTTTGCTTGTTAAATTAACTATTGTACAGAACATAGAAACTAATAAAAAAGTTCAACTGTCGGTCAGTTATAAAATCATACTATCAGGTCCTTACCAGGTTAAGCAGAAAATGGTTGAGGTAACTTACCAAATCTTCATGCCAGAGCGGAAACAGCCACTTCAAACAACCACTTCACATCAACATGCTGAAGAAATGGCACCCCCAGGCTGTCCCAGAGGCTTCTGCACCCCATTCTCTCTTTGTAAGAGCCGTCAAGGAGGAAGAGGAGCGGGTGGAAAAGTATCTACCAATAGAAGAGAAGGAGAAGCAACTGGATTTAGCTCACCTTTCAGACGAGAGGAGGAGGGAGCTTCTTCAGATCTTGCCTCTGAACCTGACGCCTGGAAGGACAGACGTGGTGCATCATCGCATCGCCTTGAAGGACTCAACCCCTTTGCAGCAACCGATGTACAGAGTCCACGAGTGTCTGTTACCAGTTTTAAAGAGGGAACTGGACATGATGATGGAGATGGGTGTGATTGAGCCATCGGACAGTGAGTGGAGCAGCCCCATAATCCTAGTTCCAAAGAGGGACACAACATTGAGATTTTGTTTGGATTTCAGGAAGGTCAGTGGTGTGAGTAGGCTGGACTTGTACCCCATGCAAATGGTTGATGACCTAGCCAAAAGACTAGGCAGTGCAAACTTCATCAGTACCCTGGACCTATGTAAGGGGTACTGGCAGATTCCATTTTCCGAGGAGAGCAAAGCGGTGACGGCATTCCAGACTCCTTTTAGACACGTCCAGTTCACAGTGCTTCCTTTTGGTCTGCATGGGGCTCCTGCAACATTTCAAAAGATGATGGATAGGTCGCTGAGGGGCACCAAATCCTATGCTGCAGCCTACTGGATGATGTGATGGTCTACATTCCCACCTGGGAGGATCACTTGTCTCATCTGAAGGAAGTGCTGGGGAGGATTAAGGAAGCTGGCTTGACCATTTGCCCAGACAAGTGTGCCTCGCCAAGCCAGAATCCAAGTATCTTGGGTTTGTCCTGGGTAAGGGTGTAATCCATCCTCAACCAACCATCCTTACCAACTTGATGAGGAAGAACCTGCCCAATAAGGTTCAGTGGACGAAGAGTGTGAAGTGTGAAGAGTCCTTTCAGGCCCTGAAGAGCGCTTTGTGTGAGGAGCGGGTTGAAGAACCCTGACTTCCAACAGTCGTTCATTCAGCAGACGTTCCTGTATTATTCCATACCTTTCCAGAGATCACCTGTTTTCTTCTGTTGCAAATTCTTTTCCAGCTGTTGATACTGTCTCCTGCCATCTTCTGATGGATTTTCCTCCAGCAAAACCCTTATATACACTTTCTCATCACTCTCTGCTTCATGGCGCTCTTTACTAACATATGCTCTCTGTTTCATCACTTTCTGATGCTTACTCTCTGTTGGGTTGTGTATTTGTTTCACGTCCAGTATGTGTTTTTGTGCCATTTCTCTGCACCATCTGAGCACCTTCCTCTCTCTTGCTTGCTTTCCCTCTCTCTGGTCACTTGTGTCTTTTGCTTTGTAATGTTTAATGTTAGCTTCCACTTCACTGCAGCCGGCTGCTTCAAAGGTTCCCTCCTTTGGCCACTGCAGTCTGCCTGATGTTCGTTTATGTTTGTTGTTTTTCATGCAGTTTGTTTTGCTTGGCATGGTCTGGTTGCTGTCTTATCACTAGCTCTACTGGGGTCAGCAACCCCTCTCCTTTTCCCATTTTTGCTCCCATAAATCCTTGCTTAGCACTACCTACTTGATTTCTGACTCTCCTCCCCCTCTTGTCCTTATTAACACTAGTATTTTACCTGCAGTCACACCTTTTTTAAGTTTTACTGCTCTTGTGGGGTAATATCTCAAGTCTCCAGTCCCGTCCTCAGCTGGGGTTTTGATAATACAACCAAATTTACCTATTTCCCACTCTACTCTTCTGGGGACAATGGTAATATCGAGCTGAGGATCTACTGCCCCTCTATTTCTCCCCACTATAATTAATTCCTCTGGGGTTTCCAAATAAGGACGCAAAGGGATTGTGGCTGTTTTTGTTGGATAATTGCACAGGTGTTCCAACACTAATGCTAAAGTGCAGGGAACCCACAATTTTCGTATCACTTTCTCCCACAGTACCAAAGGAAATTCTTCTTTTGTTTGAGCTAAATTTATAATTTTAGTAAGCTGCCATAATTTTTGACTGATTTCTTGTTCAGTTTACCAATGTTCTATGCCCTCCTTGTCATAGTATGTCCGTTCTAGCCAAAAATGTGCTCTGATGCCTTGAGTTTCTCTGTCTCCTTGATTTTCAAAGTGATCAGAGGCTTCACAGTAGTGAAGATGAAACTCTCCTTGTTCTTCCATTCACTCCTTGTCTTTTATTTTGTTTTATTTTGTTTATTTATTTATCTTTATTTTATTTATTTATCTATTTGTTTATTTCTTGTTTATTTACTTATCCCTATTCTTTAGTCAAATCCTCAACTATTATAAAAGAAATCCTAGTAAGGTTAAGATGTGTAGGATTATATGTCCTGTCGTTGTTTGGTTTGGTAGTTGCTGTAAGTTCTCAATTTTTGATCTCTTATCTGATCTTTTTACTGATTATACAGCCTCTTGATTATTGTAACCTTGTTCCTTGTTTTATTACCCTGCTCTATCTGATGGGTTGCATCAGATTATTATAGATCCTATATGAGGCTCACTTAGTTATCACCGCAAGGTTTCAATGAGCCAGAGTAGAACAGCTGGTCAGTTTGTATGGAATACACCCGAGCAACTGACCCTTATGGTGTGCATGAGACTTTCACCTGGCTCACCAGAGACACTGTTCCACTTGTGTGTGTATGTATAGAGTTGGAGTAGAACAGCCAGTCAGTTTGTATGGAGTTCACCCAAGCAACTGACCCTTATAGTTATTATGAGGTTTTTGTTGTGTCGCTCCCTATTCCACACAATCCTTATTCTCATTGGTTAAGCTTTTCTTTAAATACACTTCCTCAACATTAAAGATTTTGCTCAACTTTTATCAGGGATTTTTTGCTCTGTTGTTCTATTCAATTTTTTTGCTCTGTTGTTCTATTAGCTTTCCCTGTTTACTGCAAGCCAAAGCACAGACAGTTTAAACAAAACACATACAATCTGCCTTTTCACTCTTGATTCTTATCTCCCGTGACTTATGCTTTTTAATTTAGTGTGGGTTAGGCTCAGAAGAGGCGAGTCTCAAAATAGGAGGTTTTATCCCACTTACCCGGGCAGACGCACCCTGCATTCAGACACCATCAGAATTTGCAAAAGATAGACTCTGCTTATTTTTTAGACAAACAGGGTGTGGCCACCTCCAGGCTTTGGGGTCCTCCTGATTCAGTCACTCTCCTGGCATGGCTCGCCAAAATGTTGTGACTTGAAACCAAGGTCCCATATTACAGGGGCCAAGATTTGAGTCTTTAGCTTTGTTCAGATGCTCAAAAATTGCTTATAGGTCTTCAGAAATCATCAGGAAGAGTCAGAGTTCAAGGCAGCAGAGTTTTTATTGCCAGCAAAAAAAGATCTGAGAGCAGTTCTCAGCGCAGTCAAACTACATGAGAAGGGCTCTGAAGAACAATAGTTTGTGCCCCTCTTATATACCTCTCAGGGCTATGGTTTTCCACACCTGTTTGATCATTTCATTGGCTTGCAACATTACACCATTAGAACATTGTTTAAGCTTATAGGTCATCCTTGGTCATATTATCAAATTACACCATTAGCTCTTCCCCAAAATGTTACTGTTGCTGGAAAGTCCCTAAAATCCTGGTTTCTCTATATGTTACACCATTATTTCTTAACTCTTCCCTGTAATAGTTTTAAAAATTATATGTTTGCCTTCACACATACATATGCTTATTCCACACATGATATACAATGCATGTAGTGTACACTAACAACTATTTCATATGGTGACCTTTAACATACATCAGTATTATTTTGTCCTTCACACAGCATAAACTTAATTCTATTCATCTGCAGCATTGCTCAGTTGTCAGAGGTAAATTTAATATATCTCCTCATCATTCTCTCTGCTCATCACACATCTGTTGAAAAATTATACTACACTATCAGGATTGTCACATTTGTTACACTTACTGCCTTCTTACTGTAGTGAAATGCTAATGGGTAATTCAAGCTATTTGTCTTGGACTACTTTCTTAAATGAAACAGGCCCAAATTAAACACAGCTGTAGTTCCAGTGTAAGGAGGAGTCCCCCAGAGACTGGCAGCTGGAGGGGAAGCTCTGCAACAGTTTCCATGATAGTTTCTCCTCAACACCAGGCATGTGGTGGAGGGTGATACCTAAACTGTCTGAACATACCCAAACATTACATTAAAAAAAAAAAAAAGCAAAAGTAAGTAAAATGCATACCCAGTTTTTATTGGTCTAAAGTCATTCTAATGGGCTTGCAGTGTACTGCTTGCTGTGTTAATTACACCCCACGACATGACACTGTTGGATGGAATTAAACGGTAGCTACTTACCAGGACTAAAAATAACAACATTTCATTAAATATGTACATTTTTACTCAGGGAATGAGATGGTCAGAGGGATATCACTTTTTGTGTGTTCTGTACAGAGCTGGAGTCAGGATGTGGTTAGTCTAGCTTAGAATACGTCATGATATGGGAAACAGCTGGTCTTGCTCTTTCCAAAGTCCAACAGTAGTTGGACTTTCCAAAAACAAACACCTACCAACATGACACGCAAATTCATAAAGCGTTCCTCATTTTTTTTCCTGTAGTATTGTGCTCTTCCGTTTCTCTCTCCTCTTCTGTCTCTTTCTGCAGGTATTTCTGCCTCTGGAGCTGTAGAGTCTGATCTGTGATGACAAGTCTCCTGCTGCTCCTACAACTCCACTCAACACCTGCTGCTATAATTAGAAATTACTTATACTGCTATTAGTTGTATTGCTATGTTAGCAGTTAATACTTTAATTATCACTACTATCATTACTACTGCTGTATTACTGGCATCACCTTACATTTTATTGGAACCCGTGTTATGCTATGTTCTTCTCTCGCTATTCTCGCTATTAGTTCTATTGGGCATGTCTCTTGGGAATGTTAGTGGTTATTGCCAGTTAAACCTTCCTTTGTATCAGTCAGGAAGAAAAAATCATTCTTTTTTGTGAAAGCATGTGAATATCTGTCAAGGAGTTGACATGCAAAAGTCACATATCACCTTCACCATGACCCACTGAAACATTCAACATAAATGAAGATGGGAACAATACAAATGTGGATTTCACATCAACTCTTCTTTAACATAATACATGTGGTTAATTGAGCAAAGGAATAGATGGTTTCTTGTACTATTAATAAATGACTGGAAATTACAGAAACCCTAATAACTGATAAAATACAACTGTAAATAGTAATGCCATAGCAATATTGTGTGTGAGTCAGCAGGAGTAGTAATATGAAAAAAGTGGTGATTTCAGTCTTTTTTATATTATTTTCTCTGTGGGACACAACAGTTAGAGAAGATCAATCAAAGATGAGTCTTTATGATAGAATGAACTCATACTCATTCTGAGTTTTTTTGTTCGTTTACTTCCATTTGCCTTTTGTCCCCATATGAGATGGTCATCCATCTTTATGATATGTTAAAAGCTAGTCTGTTTTTAAGGATCCTTATCTCTGTTTTCTATCCTTTTGATAGTTTATTTGAGAAAGAGCTGGAAGGGAGACCTTTTGGGTCCATAAATGATCTGTCCTAACTGTGAACTCTTAATAGCATGCAGCTGATGCCAGGCTAGAGATGTCCATCACCTATGTTGCATTTTAATAGTCTACCCAGAACATCATTAAAAGTAGTGGGGACTGAGTACAAGCTGATAGTTTGGTCTTAGAATATTTAATATATTGGGATCAGCAATCAGCTCTAACAGTATGTTAAGTGCTTTTGTTACTTTCTTATAGACTGTGAAGACTGTTGGAAACTGTCCATCTTCCATCGTCTCCTATTGCCACTGACTGCTCTGATGTAGAGTGCATAGAAATAGACTGAAATGGCAATAGCAAAGTTACAATATTGAAAAAATGGCAACATTAACGATAGATTGTAAACATTAATGAGGAATTAGATCCAGGAAGATGTCGAGCCACTTCCAGGTAACAAACAAATCAAACAGATTCAACTTGAGCCACACATCCTCCTCCCCAGCATGGAGACCTGGAAAGTGGACAGACTACACAAACACACAAAGGGCAAAACTCAAGCACACTTCTCACACTGAGGGAGAAGAGACAAGAACACAATTCATAGAAGGAAAGAAAGAAAAAAAGGTGGGGCTGAGTGAGAGTATATTCCCAAACTTTTTCCAAAAGTGGTGGAACATATTTACATGTTGGGTAACAGACTAATGCCTTCTTGCTATGGTTACGCTTGTGTCACCTCTGGTTTGTACTGAAATTATGATTTTGTGTTTGCTGCCTGAGCAATTCATAGGCTTTGTTTTCTGTACATGAGCTATCAGCTTTTATGGGTACACTGTTTCCAGTACCCTTAACCACTCGGTCAACGAGCCCAACAGAGTTTAATGCGTCACCGTGCTGTACTTACCATTTGCAGCTGCAGAGGCTGCTGTTGCTGTTGCTCAGAAAAAGTCATGTAATGGTGTTGCTTTAATTCATATTGGCCGATCAGTGCTGTATTGCACTGGGTAACCACTAGATGGAAGTAAAAGCAGGGCCAGCAGTGCAACTTGAACCTTTCAACCCATTTAAGTCAGTGTAGTAATGCTTTTAGATGATTTAGAGGAGTTACTCTGTAAGATTTGGTCTCTTGAGACCATAAATATAGACCACTGTTGTTTTTATTTTATTATTTGTAATTATTGTTTTTGGGCTTTTAGCCTTTATTAGATAGGACAGAAAAGATCGACAGGAAACGGGGAGAGAGAGTGAATGACATGCAGCAAGGGTCCGACCGGATCGGGAGTCAAAGTGGGATCCAGCTGCTCAGGGCACTGAGGCCCATGTGGTATGTGCCCTAACCATTTGGCCATCGGTGCACCCTGGACCACTGTTTTACATTGTGGTCAGTATTGACATACAGGTTTTCTCTGGAGAGAGAGAACTGGAATTGGATGATATGGTCTTCATTCTTAGACAGAAGCGCAAAACACTTTAAAAACCAAGCTGGACCTTAGAAGCAAAGCTGAAATAGGCATGCAAGTTCAAATAAAAATTACAAAACAATAACTAACCAGAATAACAAAAAGAGACTGGTGGATGAGGCCATGTGTGTGTAACAAAACACCAAGTTTGTAGATTGCACCACTAATCCTCTCCTTGATTAATCCAACATTAAACACAGAAAAGAATACTCCCAGAAATATGTGGATTTATGACATTTGAACACTTTAACACCTTCATGTGAATTGAGTTTGGATTTAGATCGTTTATAAAACTTTTCAAGGACCTGTGTATATTCTCTTAAAGACAATCGACTATTTTTGTCACACGTTTCATTGCTTACAACAGTAGAGGGAAGCAGGTTGAATCAATAAGTTTCACAATTTCTGGCCAGTAAACTGCAGACTCCCCCACTGTAGTTCCCCCACATCAGGATAACACACTTTTTCCGCAGATGTTCTCCATCACTTATGTAACATTGTTTGAAAGTGAAGTTGTAAACTTTACTGAGTTTCAGGTGGGGGAGTCAACGAGAGACTGTCAAGCTGTTCCATTTACAAAACACTTAATCTCTTCAAGATTTCTTTAAAATGTTAGATCACATCAGGGAGTCTTCTGTCTCAGTGTCACATGTGCTGATTTATTTTCAACTTGTCTTGAGTGAGTCATTTGAATGAAGGATTTTCACATCAGAAAACACTGCAAAGCCGGATTTATAGGGTTGCAAGGTTGCATTATGCAGAGCAAATGATAAATGACATAATTCTGTAGATAATTTTAAATAGCCTTTTGGCAAGATTTTCTGATTTCACAAGGAAACCCATATAGTTTAGGGTTATACTAGCTACAGGCAAATCTGCCGAGATGATGTGACATAGTCATGTCCACGTGGAGCAGAATCTCGAAGGAACGTTTCCAACATTGGTTTAAAATGGAGGGAACGGGGAAAGGGTAGTCTAGCACTAACAACATATTTTAACATAACAAACACAATTGCAGGGACGAACAAGAACAACAGTTGCCGAATGTCACTGTATGGATAGGGCTATGTCAAAAAGTTAAATTTGATTTAAATTCGATAATAATAATAATAATAATAATAATAATAATAATAATAATAATAATAGGAGTTGTAGTATTTATTCATTCATTATCCGTTAAGGGTTGCGGGGGAGCTGGAGCCTATCTCAGCTGACATTGGGCGAAAACATTACACTAAAGAGCCTCCACGGCATATTTGTCTATGGCCCTCCGGGCTTCCATACTGTTGGGGTTTTTTTTTTTTATTTTAACCCGGAAAAAGTTCTTGGTCCGTGTGACGTCACACGGTGTTCTAAAAATGGCGGAGTCGGAGGAGGTGGACGTCTTGGTCCAGAGAGTTGTCAAAGACATCACTAATGCCTTCAAGAGAAATCCCAACATGTAAGTGTAGCTGACTGTGAGGAAACCAGACAGACTGGAGCGGTAGCTGTCACATCCAACGGCCTCCGAGCCAAACAACAGCTTGATCCAGCTATTCAACTCTGTGGGCTTGGACTATCACCTGGAATCAGAGCGGTTCAGACAAAGTTATCAGTTTAGTCAGCTAGCTGAGCTGTTTGTTCTGTTTTAAATAGCTAGATAAAATGTTTCTTCGAAAGACCACCGAGGAAATTGTTTCCTGTTTGCTAAGTAACGATATATATTGTGTTACTTTGTGTAGTTAAATCGGTAACCCTTTGACGTGATAAGGCGACTGTCAAAACTCTGCCACAATCTGCATTTGCTAGTATCGTTAGCTCATTTAAATTCAGCTCAAGTAATTAAGTAATGAATTCACTACTTCTTTCCTTTCATTTGAAACTTTGGTAGCTGCTATGCTTCCGTGTTATGAGGTTTCGTCAGGCTGTCAGGGTTAGCAAATGACAGCTCCGTGCTCTCACAAACTAACGTTATTTACTCTGTAATGTAAATGTCAAATGAAGCAGAAATGTAAGCTGTGAGGGATGATCTGCGGAGACCAGGGCGAGAAAGCCATTGTCAATGAGTGGCTTTAAATCGCCATGCACTGAGTGATGTTAGGCAAGGATAACAACCTTGAGAGAAACATGGTGAGACCTTTGGTTGTTGATCAAAACAGTGGTCTTTAAGAGCCCATTTAAAGCTTTGGAGAACAAAGGACCTTAAGAACAATACAAGTTTTAGCCAAAGAAGCCGCAAGTTTTGTGACTTGATCTCCCAAGGAAACTTCATGATGTGTTGACAGAGAGATTCTTCCATGTTCCAGCAGGTGAAAACTACCCTCAGCCCTCATTCTCTCTGTCTTCTCTTCCAGTGATGAGATTGGTGTGATCCCATGTCCAGAGGCCCGCTATAACCGCAGTCCCATTGTGTTGGTGGAGAACAAGCTGGGTGTTGAGAGCTGGTGTGTCAAGTTTCTGCTGCCATATGTCCACAATAAGCTGCTGCTCTACCGCCAGCGTAAACACTGGCTGGACAGGGAAGGTACCTGAACTCACTCAGCATCTGCCTCAACTAAATAATTTCTAGAGTTTACAGTTGAAAGAGTAAATATGTTATTTTATTCAGAGATAGTGTATTATGACATGTATGTCTTGTCTGATTCCAGACTAGAACATGTCTGCACAAAGAGTATTGGAACCAGTTTTATTTTCTTCCTTAGCCCCACAACTGCAGCATGAGTATTATGGTGGATATATATGTGCAGGGACTGGAAATGGCAGCTACCTACTTTCTTACACGTTTTCATGCAGCTGATGCGTAGAATGTGTTGTATACAGAAGCCTTGACAATGAAATTGATTTGAAGTGCATACACTTTTTTTTACTTTGTGTTTATCAGGCCAAGTCCTTCAGCCAAGATGAAATCAAGTTTTATTTCAATTTTTTGTATTTATTCAATTTAACTAACTAAAATTTTGAGTAGCCAGTGAAGATCATGTCCTGGTGACATTGCTTATCAACGGCTGTAACTAGCTGACATTGGCTGACCTCTACTCTTTAATTTGATTTATTAGATACTGACAGACCTAGCCACATTTTTCCTCTATTAGTTAACTGAATGGGGGACAGATTAATGAATTAGGTCCTGAGAGTAGCAAAAGACTTGCCAATTTGCCAAGTTGTGTTTACAAATATGGTTTTGCTTAAAATGGCCTAACAAAACAAAAGCTGATTCTTTTCAAGAGACCCCACCCCAAAATGAAGAAAATTAAGAAGCTAACAGTTCATGTTTGTGTGTCCCTCAGCTTTAGTGGATATCACCTGCACATTATTGCTGCTTAACCCGGACTTCACCACTGCATGGAATGTCAGGTACAGATACACCAGCCCGCGACAACACAACTACAGAACTACTTGTTCTTATGAATGTCAGCATTGTCTATGCCCTTGAAAGTGCACAAAATCTTAACATAAAAGAAGACAAAATACTCTGTCGTCTGTTATGTTTCAAGAAAGTTTGATCTGGTTCAGTTTTGACTGAACATCCGACAAGGTGCTGTGTTGGCCAATAACACATTCCTGGTGGATTACGTTGTACTGCTGTATTTTGACTGTCGACTTTGAGCATGTTGGGACAAAAGATGGCCACTGTGACAACTTTCCAGAGTTGTTAAATCTTGTCTGTTACAAACCACTGTTTGTAATACATGCCCCCACAAACACATCTGCTGCTCTGTTAAAAAGGATTTATGTCCATGTGAAAGTGGCCTAATGTATGGCTGATTGTTGTTGTAGGAAGGAGTTACTGCAGAGCGGAGTTCTTAACCCAGAGAAGGATCTCTACCTGGGCAAGCTGGCCCTCACCAAATTCCCCAAGAGCCCAGAGACGTGGATACACCGGTAACATTTAGCTGCGGGTTACCCTGTTCTCTTTCTGTCTTTTTATTTTACTTATTTATTTATATTGTTTGTTTGCCACCTATGATAGTCAGTGTCACTTCCTAATGCAGAATACAAAGTAGTAGGGATGTGCACGAATAATCAATGAGTCAGTTAATCGACACTGTAAACATAGTCAACATCTGTTTTTTAGAATCGACTAATTTTTATTTGAATTTTGAATTGGGTGGAGGTGGGAGGAAAGATGCGGAACTAATGTTTATGGTTCTGTTTCAGCTGAGTGCGGGCTGTTAACCAAGCGGCCGCTAACTTTACCTCACGTTGTTTCTAGATGCTCACCTTGTTTTTAGGTTAGGATTCCTTCAGTGTTCATTGTTCAGGAGGTTTTTACTGGTAGCTGAATTATTCGCCAAGGCCTCATTGAATTAAGCAGTTTCATATAAAAAAATCAATGTTTCTCTGTGACATGGACATGGGACATTGAGAGCGGCTGTTTGCTCAGCTCGTTTCTCAATTACTGAAGATCCAGACGTCTGATGACTAAAATCCTAATCTGGTTTACGATTAGAGTTATAACATTATATAAAATGAGAGTGACGTGACTTGAAATATTCAGAAAGTAGCCTGCTGAAAATGTTTTAATATCCGGCCATCTGGCCGACAGCCGGGCTTACTGGTTTATTGTACCTAAACACTCATGTGACAGCTAATGACAGGAACAAACAAACAGTTTTGGTGACTTAAATGATTTCAGACGATATGCAGCTACAGCTCTGAAAAAGAATCTGATGGAAGCCAAGAAAATAGCAATAACAACTGATGCATGGACAGCTCTCATGTTGGATTTTTTAGTCACGGTCATTGTTACATGGACGGTGACTGGAACATTTCAGGTTCTGTGCTTTAGACTCTCAGATGAGACACTGCTGAGAACTAGTCTGAGGTGCGTTGTTGATGAGTGGAGCTTGGGAGGTAAAGTTAGTGCATCTGTACACTGCAGTGCAAAAAACATGACTCAACATCACAACATATTATTTTGGTTTGAGTGGAGGGCAAGCGTTAATTATGATGTCATGATTAATCAACTTAAATTGGTTGATTAATTGACTTCAAAGAGTAATTAAAATGCCCATCCCTACAAAGTAGTCTCTTTTACTTTAAGATACCTACATGAATACTCTTTTATTCATCCATTATTTGTCTATTTGCCTTGGGGCCGCAGCTACACATCACAATAAAGTCAACATTTTTGTCACACATTGAAACTTTTTATGTATTCATAACAGCAGATGGCAGTGGCAGGAGTGAGAGGTGGAGAGACACTGTGATTTTTAAAAGTGGTTTAGCAGTAACTGTAGACCAGGTTCATGGAGTAACATAACTTATTAGTTGACATCTCCCTGCAGGCGCTGGGTGCTCCAGCAGATCCTGCATCAGTTCTCTGCTGTGGGCCGCAGCAGGAAGCAGCAGCAGCAGCAGGGGGAAGCGGAGCAGGCTGATGGAGAGAGGAGCCAGCAACTTAGTGACCATCTGGCCAGGACACTCCACCAAGAGATGAAGGTGTGCTCTGATGCTGCCTGCCGCTATCCCAGCAACTACAATGCCTGGTCCCACCGCATCTGGGTGCTACAGCACATGGCCAAGGGCAATTTCAAGGTAGGACGTGGAAGAGGTGCTTTTATTATTATTATTTTTATCTTATTTGCTTGTATTTAAGGGCTCAATTAATTCATTGTCATATTTATTAAAATGCCACAAGTGCATTTTCATACAATAAAAAATATGCTCTCCAATTCAGGATGTACAGATTATATGTACACAGGCAAAATACAGTTTGAATGATAGAGAGTTAAGTAAAATACTTTAAACAATCTGTGGTCTGTACATCTGGCATAGCAAGTTATCCCTGGGATGTCCTTAGCAGATGCCTGAAATTCTCAGTTGCATTAGCTCCAACACTGATCATCCTCCTTGAGCACTGAGAGCCTGTCCTCTCCAGTACCAGTTAATCAAACATCTTTGAGATGTTTAATGCTGTGGTTAATTTAGTTCAAGAAGGGCCACTGTCACTAGCTTCTTTGCCACTTAAATGCAACATAAATACAACTTGCAGTATGCTATAGAAGTTGACGTACATTACTGTAGATAATGCTTACAGCTTGTGTGACCATGTTCCAATGTCAAAAGTGGGATCTCAAGTTGTTGAGTGGTAAAAATAAATTATATTACAGTCCTAGAATCTGTCAGCATATTTTGTGCATCAATTATTCAAGGCAGTATAATAAACGCGACATTTTATTAGGATCACCTGATGGCTAAATTGACAACATGACAACCTAATCTCCCTAATACGTGTTATATTTCCTTAATATTAGTCCTCTGTTCTTCACAAACGTTTGTGCTCACTGCCATGTGTCTGGACAGGTTTTCCATGATGAACTGTCCTCTATGCGCCTATGGGTGTCCATGCATGTGTCTGACCACAGTGGCTTCCACTACCGCCAGTTCCTGCTCAAGGAGCTGATCACTGAGCTGTCCCAGACTCCAGCTTCCACCACCACCTGTTCCCCCCAGCACCAGTCCAGCACAGTCCCAAGCATTAATCCCCACCATCACAGCGACACCCAAGCTAACGGGGAGCTGTCAGGAGCAGAGGCAGCAGGTGAGGAGGAGAGGCAGCTCAGCCTCACCACAGTCCTTCGCCTCTTCCACCAGGAGATGGAGCTGTGCTCAGACCTGATCCAGTCCTTCCCTGGACATGAGACACTTTGGAGTCACAGGTGAGGCCATAGAGGTGAACATAACTCAAGGCATTTGTCATTTCGCAGCGACTTATTATGAGACTATAGTTTGCACATGAATAGTGAATATCATAAATAGGTGAAACCAAGGCATAGTACAGCACCACTCTTAAACTTGAATGAATGTTCAGTGTGCTGTTAATTTCAGTAATTACAGACCATGAAGCCTTAAAAAGCATCCCCTGCTGCCAAGAGATGTATGTTTGTCACTCTTCATCGCTGGTGTTGTAAGGGGTGGGATTTTAGTTTTCTACGTTCACACTGTTTGCTTCTGCCAAAAGCAGTGGTGGAATGTGACAAAGTATATTTACTCAAGTGCTGTCTATAAGGACAATTCTTAATTCTTACTTGTATTGAGTATTTTTGTTTTTGCTATTTTCTATATTTGATCCAGTCCATTGTCTGGCAACTATGATCATCACTTAACAAATTAATTTGTCACATAATGGACATAATTAGCTTCTAAAATGCAATGTATTGTTGACTGCAAAAGAAAATCTCTTCTGTCAATTCATTTTTGTGTATAATTGATTCCCAAAAACCTTATTTTCTGTAATTAATGTAAAGATCCACCAGTGGAGTAAGAATATTCCCTCCTGTTTTCAGTTCAGATCAGTTTGTGGTTTCGAACTAACCCTGTTTCAAATATGATAGAAAATCAAGTTTATTTAGGTTTAAACACACTGAAATACTCAAACACAAACATGTTTTTTTTCAGTTATTTCAAGAAAATAAGGATTGATAGAAATGGTAAATGGACTGCACATATAGCGCTTTTCTAGTCATGTCAACCACTCAAAACACTTCACAGGTCACCTTCACCCATTCACACACACATTCATACAGCGCTTGTTCTATACAGACAAAGTGCCTTCTAACACATAAACACACATTTACACTCTGATGCTACATCGGGGGCAATCTGGGGTTCAGTATCTTGCCCATGGATACTTTGGCATGCGGACCGGAGGAGCCAGGGGTTGAACCACTGACAATCTGATTAGCAAGGATAGGATAGGACTTGATTATAGACAGACACTGTAGACTGCTATAGACAGTCCTTATGAGGTTGCTATGAGGTTGCTAGGACTAAGCAGCCACAACAACACTACATAATATCCACTCCTCAACCAGCGGCAACAGTACAATTCCACTTGCACATTAATGACTAAATAATAGAAATCAAATAATCAAGTCTATAAGGTAATACTGTTTTCTGGTTCATTTAGTTGATAATACATCTGAACTTTTACTGAAGTAAAATTTTGAATGCAGGATTTTTACTTGTAATGGAATGTTTCAGAGTTGCTGTTTTGCGACTTTTACTCAAGCAAAAGATCTGAAAATGTCTTCCACCAAAGAAAGTATTCTGAAGCTTCCTGCATGTTCTGTCTGAATTATATCCTGTCTAAAAGCGCAACCTAGAGCCAGTAGTTTGCATATTCCACTGTAAAAAAATGGACACATTAAATTTTGACCCTTTGCAGTTAAAGTTTGAATGCCCTAAGTTTGACAGTAGCTATCAACAGCTTCACATCAAGTTTCACCTCAATATTCTGGGACAGCCAGGGGCTGTTAGTGTTAATTTACTGTATGCTTTGTCCTTCATGACAGGCAAAAAAGGGTTAACGGTCAGAAGACAGATCACTTGTGAGGAGATGCAAGTCCTTTCACTCTACCTCTTTAGTCAGATTAAATGGAGTGCTGTGATAATTAAGCAATATTAACCGAGAGGGTGTGCTTTAACGTCATTTGACGTTAAAGTACACCCTCGAGTATGTGCGTACAACAAAGTAAAATGTATAATCAAATCTGGCATCATCTTGAGGCGTTGCTCTCAAATTAAAGGTTTTGGTGAGTGTTTCCTCCACGTTCCGCATTGCGAGGTCTGACTGTAACTGGAACACAATCGATCCACGTCAGTAGTCTCCTATTAATGGACAGGTTTCCTTTTCATTGCCAAATAATCAGACCGCAATGTGACCTAGCAACGAAATGATTTTCTAGTCCCAGATAGGTGAACTCTGAGCTGGCGTTAATGCTTTATGAGGTCTCGGTTTTGCAGAACCTAAATCAACAGCCTACTGCACAAACTGGCCCTTGCTTTTATCAACTACGTTTCTTGAGCTGCATTTGTTACTCACACAAGTCTTAGCTTCTGCCGCAAACTTTTACATAATTTAGTGTAAGCGCCGTGTCACAGCGCAGCTGATGGAAAGCCGAGGCGGCACGCCAGAATGGCGTTAAAGGACTCGGTGTAATCACGCATTTACAACTACTGACAACAAAGTAAAATGTATATGGTGATAGTTTTTAGTGATGAGTAAGGCGTGCTGTCATGCTGATTGAGCACATTCTAAATGTCTTGTTGACCAATCAGATTGCTAGAAATTGAACTACTTGTTGTATAACATGAAACTTTATCTCCTAGGAAAGGCTATTAATATCAGTTACTAGCAACAGCCTTGGCTTTATCAGACACCTATGGCCAAGTGCACCTACATGTGAATGTTAGACAGACTGGGTTAGCCCAATCAATGAAAAACAACCTCAGACCAAAAGTATGTGATAGTATGTGGACCATGTGCCCACATACTATACTTAGAAACCGTATAGTGTATTTGTACAGTACATTTCAATAATGAGATGTTGGATCTATGTTTCCACCCCTCCAGAAGCGGCATGTCTTTTACTTATGGCACCAGTGGAGGAGGGAACACCAGCACCGCTGCAGTAACAATGGAAGCAGTGAGTCTGTCCCTTAACATGACCCAGGCTTGACGAGGTGGTCCTCAAAGCTGTGCAGCCCGGGGCGGAAGTGTGAGCAGTTAGAGGCATGCTAGTGAGCCTATGGAGATAGGCAGGGCACCGCACCCGGACGCGTGACAACAGCGGCCAGAAGAGGCGATCTTGCCTGCCCTAGCCTGCCCTCACGAGCACAGCTTTAAGCAGTAGCACTGGACGGGTGCTCTAACCCTGAGCAGAGGCAACCGCTTTGGCATACAAAGTGGTTAGATACTGTAACTGGGTCACTGGCCAGAGAGAAGAAGACAGTTAGCCCCATCCTTTCTTAACATTGAGTTGCCTTTAGACAAAGATTTGGATCGAGTTTACTCACTGTAGTACTGACAGTAATAATAATTACTTCAAATACAGTAATGAGTTTTAGAGAGCAGTCACTGGAGCGGCTGAGGAATTGCTGCCGTGGCCTCCTGACAGTGAGTGGAGAGGATGAGGGATGGATGTTTCTTCCTCAGAAACATCTAGTTCTCTCAAGCTTCATCTGAGTGATACTCCTTCAGAATGGAAATCTGTACACATAGAGCCAATTGGTTTGTTGTGTGTCTATCGATAGATTCTGGTCTTATTTCCAGGTGTCTCAATGCCTGGAATAATTTCCACTACTTTTTATTGCCAGGAGGAGGAACAATATCTTTGCAGTTGAGCAGAACAGAATTTGCACTCAGTCCCCAGCCCTCTTATTTGAGACCTGATTGCATGGAATACTTAAAATAACCAATATTATACAAGACATTCACAAAATAATAAATAAGTACAATTCGTATTGTGATTGTACCATAATTTAATAAATAATTAAAACTAAATTGGTGTACCATCATTTTCTTTTTTCAGGGTAACCATTTTATTGGAGGTCATTTTATTTCAAAATGACCCTTTACAAAAGTCTCTTTTCTCAGTGATTAGCTGAAAGCTGAGGTGGGTAGTGTTAACAGCTCCGCTCACAAAAAAGTGTTGAGTGGGATAGATTACATATTTTAATACATGGGATAATAGGAAATACTTTCATGAGTTTAATCACTTGGTTTATTTCACAGTGTATTTTTTAATTATACTAATATTTTTTTAGCAGCGTATTGGCCTTTTTTGGGGTTAATTAAACCTGTGTAATAGAATGGTAGCAAGGAGTGGTTATGATAAAATGTCATCCTGGTGGAACTGGAGATACTTTGTTTCAGCTTACTTTCACTCCTTTAGATAAATGTGTTGAAATTCAGTCAGCCTCTTGCTGCAATTTAGATTTTAGCACAGCCAGACTCCTGTTTTCTTTAGGGGCTGCTTGGTTTCCATTCTGAGGCAGTAACATTTTATTAACTGTCATTTTTCCTTATCTATTCTTCTGCTGATCCTTGGTTGCTGCTCCTTGTTCATGTCTGCCCTCTAAGTTTCCTGGTGAATAGTCAGTAAATCCGAACTATGTAGCTATGTGCTGTTACGGTGACACGGCAGAAAGCCAAAAGAGAGTCACTAGCTAAAAGAGAAAGAGTTAGTCTGACTAGCATGAGTCTTACCTTCTGCCAACTGAAGCACTAAACAAGCAGAGAAATGTTAGCTTTACCAGTTTAGTGGTACTGATATTTTTGAAGGACAGAGTGTTGAGGAGTTTCCCAGCATTCACTGGTGCTACATGCTGCTATTACCACAACTACTTCATCTGTACAGGTGTGTAGTGTGCAACAGAAAATGAACAGCACTTTGGACTATTTGATTATTATAGTCAGTCATTGTTCTGTGTGGTATTGTTAACTAAGTAACCTGCTAACTATTTTTGAAATCTTATTATTTTGTACCAGGTTAGTTAACGTAAATATAAGCTGCTTTATATGATATCTTTTTAAATAAGTAACATCAAAAGATCAAAATCTCCATTATTTCTTTTGTGTTTAGGAATTATTTGTAACACTCCTTTAAAAAGTAAAATGCGTGTCTGCACAGCTGATATTCAGTAATGTTGAACATTTACATAGTGTCATGTATACCGAGAGAAGAATGGTATTCTTAAATGCATCTAACAAATCTAGACTCCACCTGTATTCCAGATAGTTGCCCTGGAAATAAAATTGGCTGCAGTTTGGTAGGATCCATTTTTTTTTTGTTTTGGGTTGTTGTTTTTCCGTCAATGACAATATCAGCACACAGTGAACAAATACAGTGTTGCCTCATCAGTGTCATTAGCATCCCAGTGGACCATGATGCAGTTGGGTAACATCACATCTGTGAATAAGTTTGATTTGATTCTAAAAATAGCAGGTTGGAGAAAAAGAAATCAGTTGCCTCACTGTACAGACTGGTGAGACAAAATAGCCTAGCTCCCATTACGGTCACCATGTGCTTCCATGTTACTGCCACATGTCTACTTATCCTCTCTATGATATGTTATCACCTCAAATCCTGTGTACATGATCATAGATAATCTTGAAAACTAGTATTTTGAGCCATGAATTTGTTTTAAGTTTGTTCATCAGAATGGGTGCATATCATAACTGTATGGTGGGGGTATTTTAACATCCTTGCAAACCTAGAACACAAACTTTGAATACAAGTCTATCTATGCAGAACAATGTTTTTTACTTGATTCAACACTTTTTAAAAGAATAATGTAAAAACATGTTTTCTAATTTATTCTTAGTTGACCTCAGTGGAGGTATGTCGCCAATGAATAATCCCCCAGCATCATGATTCTCCTATTTATTTAAGTATTTTAACTTCACTTTCAGTGTTTTGTCTGCTTACCAAAAAATAAAGCTCATCTGGAATGAGACTTTCACCTGTTGTTTATTTGAGTCTGCTGCCAGGATCATGATGACTTGTCTGATGACTTAAAATAAACATATTTCCATATGTTTTCATTTTTAAACATGGGTAACTAGCAGATATCACACACTGCAAGCACTTTTTGCCCAGCAGCTATGTCTTTCTGTTCTTGACTGATGAATTTCCAGCCTCTCTTCTGGGTCACTTCTGTGTGTGAGATATTTTATCACTGTCCTGTATGCACAGTATAACATAGAGCCCACAGATATTCCAGTGATTTTCAGGGGACTGTGGGACTGTTCAAGCTTCAGCTTGTGTTCCTTGAAGAGTGGTTCATGGTAGATTTTGAGGTGTGCTTTGGATCATTGTCCTGTTAGCAGAAATAATCTTCACTTTTGTTTTATTGACAGACTGCAGGACATGTGCTATCACTTCTGCCTCAGCTAAATTTCAAATAAGTGCTTTGATATGTTTATACAGGGCTAGACGGCAATGTCATAAGGTGTTTGTTATTCAATTTTAGTAAATGGCAATAAAATCTAAAGCATTTAGCAGTCTGTTTCAAGCAAAATCTTCAACTGTGAAAATCAAGCTGACTTAAGCTTGAGTTTAGCACTACAGTTTGCGTTGGTCTACTCGTATGTATAATATGCTACTGAATCCATTTTCACAGTGGCTGCAGCTACATGGCAGAATTCTTCAGCGGGTACTGAGGCTGGCCAGCTAAGCTCAAGGATCAGTCTTGTGCAATGATTGCAGCTACCACAGATCATGTCCTCAGACGATCTCTGGGAATGTGAGGAGTTTACATTTTGTGGGTTACTCATATTGCATGTACATTGAACTTGACATTTGAATGTTTTGGGCATAACACAGAAAATGTCATTGAAATAAAACTGGTTTAGTATTTTCACAGAATTCTGGCGTTCCTGTCTGTAGAGGAGGATTTGAAACAACACATAGACCATGGGCAGAAGTAATGGTGAATTAAAAAGTCAAGATATGATATCGAAAAACAAAATATTTCTAATACACACACACACACTACGGTCAAAGTTTTAGAACACCCCAGTTTTATTGGAAATGTATGCAGTTTAATGTCTATTGTGTTCTAAGATAGAAAGCATGAACAAATAAACAACAAGTTAAAAAGAAATCAGAATCAATTCATAAAAAGCAAAATGCATTTCTAAACTTTTGACTCATCAAAGTAGCCACCTTTGGCAGATATAACAACTGAACACTTCTTCCAACTCTATTTGCAGAAGTTCTAGAAATGTGTGGCAGTTGTAGGACACTTCTTCACTCTTCATCAGTTCATCCCAAACCAGCTTGATGGGGTTAAGTCTGGAGACTGTGCTGGACTGATGGTCCAGGCAAGCCTCTTATTCGTATTCTGACGTCTTAGCAACTTGACCTGTCAAACCTGCAAATCGAAGTCTTCTCTTCACAGTTGAAACTGAGACTTGCTTACTACAAACACTATTAAGCTGTGCTTGAAGCTGTTGACTCTGACTTGTCTTCTGATTCTGTTGTGGCTTTGGGTCTGCCAGACCTCTTCTTGTCAGAGTTTCCCCCAGTTTCTGAGTGCCTTTTGAAGGTGAAGGAAACTGTACTCGCTAACACCTTGACTTTTTTTTTTTTGAAAGACCAGCATTTTTAAGTGTCATGATGGTCTGTCTCTCATCCATTGTTAATTGCCTTTTTCTTGCCATTTTTATAGCAACACAATACTTTCTACAGTACAATACTGTTCCTGCTCACAAAAGGAGGTAACAAAGGGTTTGTAAGTAATCAAGAAAAGTTAGGACACCAGTAGGAATTGATAGCACAACTTTCAGACGTCAACTTCCATTGCTGCCGAACAGCTTTAGTTGTTAACCCATTTTCTTCCTGAAAAGGCCTTTTATTATTCTGAAATGTACATTATTTTCAATTTTACCTTACCTTTTTTATATAGCTCTGGTTCAGCATTGCTTTTTTGTACCATTTCAAGCTATTCATTGAATTCTTGAACTGCTTGAATTTTAATAAAAAAGTGGAAAAATTGGCGGTAGTGTGTGCATATATATATATATATATATATATATATATATATATATATATATATATATATATATATATATATATATATATACACACACACACACACACAGATTAGGCCCCAAAAATATTTGGACAGTGACACAATCTTGTGATTTGGGCTCTACGTACCTACATTGGATTTGAAATGAAACAACTACAGCAAGTTGAGTGCAGACTTTAAGGTTTAATTCAAGAGGTTGAACAAAATATATGATTAAACATGCAAGATTGTAGCTATTTTTATACAATAATCCTCATTTCAGGGGCAAAAAGTAATTGGACAAATAAACACAACCCTAAATGAAAATGTTACTTTTCAATATTTTATTTGAGAATCCCTTTGCAGGCAATGACTGCACAAGTCTGGAACCCATGGACATCACCAAACGCTGGGTTTCCTCCTTTGTGAGAGCTTGCCAGGCCTTTACTACAGCTGTCTTCAGTTGTTTGCTTGTTTGAGGTCTTTCTGCCTGAAGTTTTGTCTTGAGCAAAGTGAATGCATGCTCGATTAGGTTGAATCTGGTGATTGGCTTGGCCATTGAGTATTCCACTTCTGTTTAAAACTCCTGGGTTGCTTTTGCAGTATGTTTTGGATCATTTGTCCATCTGTACTGTGAAGCGCGATCCAATCAACTGCATTTGGCTGAATCTGAGCAGAAAGTATATCCTATACACTTCAATTCATCCGGCTGCTTCTGTCTTTGTCCCATCATCAATAAACACAAATGAAGCCCAGTGCCATTGGAAACCGCATGCCCATGCCATACCCTGCCTCCACCATGTTTTACAGAAGATGTGGTGTGCTTTGGATCTCATGAACAACTTTCTTCTTCCCATCATTCTGGTACAGGTTGATGTGGTCTCATCTGTCAAGAATGCTGTTCCAGAACTGAGCTGGCTTCTTCAGGTGTTTTTGGCAAAGTCAATTCTGGCCTTTCTATTTTTGAGGCTGGTGTGTTGCACCTTGTGGTGAATCCCCTTTGTATTTACTCTCAAGTCTTCTCTTTATGGTAGACTTGAATAGTGATACACCTACTTCCTGGAGTGTTCTTCACTTGAGTGGATGTTGTGAAGGGTTTTTCTTCACCATGGAAAGTTCGATCATCTACCACTGTTGTCTTCCATTGGGCGTCAGGCCTTTTTGAGTTCAGCTCACCAGTGCCTCTTTTTCTCAGATATGAGCTGTTGGCCACTCCTAACATTTCTGCTATCTCTCTGATGGTTCTTCTTTTTTAGCCTCAGGATGGTCTGTTTCACACCTCCATTGGAAGCTCCTTTGGCCGCATGTTATTGTGTTCACAGCAACAACTGAAATACAAACGCCACCTAGAATCAACTCCAGACCTTTTAACTGCTTAACTGATGACAGGTTAACGAGGAAAACCCATGCAGCCTTGTTTTTTTGTTTTGCAACCTTCTGAGTCAATTGTCCAGTCATGGTCCCTTGAAAAAGATATTGTATATGTATATATGTATTAAGAGCTGTAATTCCTAAACCTTGCTCCAATTTGGATGTGAATACTCTCAAATTACAGCTGAGTCTGCACTTTAAGCCCATAATGATTATATAATTGTATCCTGAATATGTTTTCGTAAACAGCTAAAATAACAAACGTGTCACTGTCAAATATATACATATATATATGTATATATATATATATATGTGTGTGTGTGTGGGTGTGTGTGTGTGTATGTGGGTGGTAATAGTCACAGTGGACAAGCTGCTTGCTGGGTCCTACGATGATGTGACGGTGAGGTACAGGGAGGAGGGCTGGGGGAGGCAGGCAGACTGCGCGCACACACACACACACATAGACCTTGGCACCAGCTATAGGGAAGATGGAGGACTGTGGCAGCAGCGGAGCGGACCTCCATCCTGCAGCAACATCAGTGCTTCTGAAAGCAGGTGAGTTCGCCTCTCAGTCCCGCTCAGATGCTCAGTGTCAATAGAAACTCCAGCAACTCAAGAGCTGTGTTGTTAATGAGCTGGGGACGGTGCATTGTCGCCATCGGGCATTGACTGCTTGAGGAGTGGCTACAGAAAGATACGGCGCGGTACAAAGAAATGCCATACTGAGATCCAGATGGAAAGAAACGCAACTGGCTGTATGTACGAGGCTTTATTGCCCGGGCTGAAGAGCAGTACCCACAGGGTTGGCATGAATGAAACAGCCCATAGAGGCCCTGTTGTTGGGTGCAGAGTCTCAGTAGACAGGCACAATCAGGCAACACGCTGGCCTGGTAGAGTCCTTCCTTAGGTTCTGTTTCTGTTAGTGAACTCCAGCTCAGCTTTCATCACCCTCATGTGATGCAGAGGCCAAAACCAGACACATATATGTTTTGAGGGAGGCAGCCTGTCTGTGTGGCCTGGTTGTTGTTGACAGAGATGCTGCAGTTAGTTTCTGGCTGTGCAGTCTGTGAGGGCTGCAGTACCTCCATCAACAGAAGCCCTGGTTCATCAGGTCCTGATAGAAACCACTGAAATCTAAAGGGGTGAAGTCCACATACTGAGGTTCCTGACTTAAAGTCTAAATAAAATCAAATTCAGTTATACCTTCTTGCAGTGAAGACTATGTGATTGTGTTTTTTTTCACACAATAGTTTTGTGTCAAAGGAATACAAAAGGATCTATGGAGAAATATTAAAAATGCTCCTTTTGTGTGTGATTAGAGGCATGTCTTTGTTTGATTAACAGTGGGCGTGTCTGTGTGTGACTGACAATGATTGGGGGCGTATCTACTATGGCTGAGCTCAACCCACTGCAATGTAAGAAAATACAGCAATTTGTGCTTACACTGAGCTGCAAATGCTGCACAACACACAATCAAACACAGACAAAGCACTGAAGTAGCACATATGACAACGGAAGTGTTTCAAGGGCTAAAGTGATGAACCTGGCTGGATAGTTGGTGTTCAGTGCTGTGACTTAAAAAGTTGTTGAAGTTGACAGTGGTGCAGGAAAATGAGCATGCTACTACTACTACTACTACTAATAATAAATATTATTATCATTTTTTATTTTGGTTTTAAAATTGATGAAGATGTTTCTTGATTTGCTTGTGTTTTTGTCTACTTGCATGTGTTTTGTTCCAGTGTTGGGCTCTCTCACTAAGGAAGTAGGAAGTTTTTTGTATGCTGTGTGTAAGTACACTTGCCACTTGTTCCAATATAGTGGCTTCATGCTGTGATAAAGCAGTGACACACCCTCAAGATAAACCAGAACACACCACCAGGGAGGCACAGTTTTTAGGTGATGGGTTGTGACACAGCCTCAGTCCACTGCTCTGACAAATGTGAGGCGATGCATGGATGAAGCAATTGAATCCAAAGTACTAGAGCTCCATGAGCTACTACCCCCCCATCCGCATCAACTTTAGTCTGTCTCACACACTGTGTCTTAGAATGCAGGTAAAATTATGCTAGTTAGAGAGTTTGATGATGATGCTCTGTGCTGAATCTTTTCTCATCCCTCTGCTTCTTTGTCAGAGATCCCAAAAACTCCCAAATCTATTGGGTGCATTTCTGAGTGCACACAGTGCATCAGCAGAAGAACAGATCCTTGCCATTAAAAAGCATCTCCTCTCTGCTTGCAGGTTTGAACTGTGTTGATTTTTATCACTTTGGATATTTTTGAGTATTGTTACAGTCATTTGCTGAATTTTGGTAGTAAAATATCGCTATTGTTTCTTGCATTATTCAAAATTAGATAGTTTATCTATATAACCCAGTATCACAAATCCTACAAAAATTGCCTCAAGGACATTACAGTCTATTGCAGCATACAACACCCTTTGTGATTGGGCCATGATTCAGATAATAAGAACTCCCCAACAAACCTCTAACAGAAAGAAGGTTCAGAAGAAAGTTCCAGGAAGAGCAACAAGGA
Source organism: Lates japonicus (assembly GCA_033238685.1). Lineage (NCBI taxonomy): Eukaryota > Metazoa > Chordata > Actinopteri > Centropomidae > Lates > Lates japonicus. The sequence continues at coordinate 276,415 of BRZM01000014.1, forward strand.
GGGATCTCTGTTTCCAGGACAGGCGTGTTTACAGAATAAAACAATTCAATTCAATTTTATTTATTTAGCCCCAAATCTGTAGGCATTATCTCAAGGCACCTTTCATATAGAGCAGGTCTAGACAGTACTCTTTAGATAATTATAACTTCTGAAGGAGACAACATTTAACATTTCCACCATTAGCAGCACTAAACGTGGCAAAACTTCCTTTTAAAGAGGCAGAAACCTTGGGCAAGAACCCGGACTCCCATTTCTACTCCTGGAAACTCTGGAACCACCAGTAAGCAGCATTCTGGGAGCGCAATGTTCTAGTGGGATTGCCGAGATTATAAACTCTTTAAGAATGGATGGTGCCCTGACCATTAGGGCTTTGTAAATGAGGAGGATTTCTACAAATTCCTATTCTAGTTTCACTGGGAGCCAATGTAGTGAAGCTAACACAGGAG